>CAJHNH020001021.1:207210-277209 GCA_905116865.2 Candidula unifasciata
CAAAATATTAGCCAAGAAAGTAGCGCAAATAAACCTGACCATAAATATAATCAGAGACTGTTGGAGGTTTCGGCTGCTAACAGCAGGTTGAACATGGTAAGGATTTTTTTTTTTAAAGAACGGATGGACAGACAAATCCAACGACTCGTGACCGACTGAGTTTAGCTGGAGATGACGCGGGAAAGGAAGGAAGAATTGTGCCGGACCTTGAGGTAACACAGACGAGGGACTTAAAGGTTGAGGAAGACAGGGTTTGGACTGTGACTGAGACGGTTGTTTCTGAGACAGAAAAGGTTACTGTAAAGACAGTAGTTCTTCACAGCAGTGTTCTAAATGATAACGACTAGCGTATAACTGTATATTTCTCTGTGAAAGTAGCTGCAGACAATTGATCTTGCCTTGGCTTTGACAGTGGTACCGGGAGCTGACCGTTTATGAAGCAATGGCAAACTACTAAACATAACATTTGTCTATAAAAACCACGACAGCTAAAAAATGCTCGGGTTGGTTCTGCAACTTTGTGAATGTGACTCAGGCTTAATTCTTCTTCTTTTTCTTCTTCTTCTTCTTTTTCTTCTTCTTCTTCTTCTTCTTCTTCTTCTTCTTCTTCTTCTTCTTCTTCTTCTTCTTCTTCTTCTTCTTCATGCAGCTCTCCTCATGTTCTCCCCTTTTTTTAACATTAATCTCTAGCTCCCTACTGCATGTGTTTTGTATCTTCCTTTATTTCAATGCCGTTGTTTGTTCCAGTGCCAGACATTCTAGTTATATTGTTGAGGTCTTCTCAACGTGTGCTTTATCCAACGCCAACGTCTTTTCTTCACTGTTTGGTCCACTGGTTCTCTCCCAAAGCTCTGCATTAGTGATTCTATCATACCATTTAATTCCTTTAGTTATTATAGTATATTTCTACTTGAAACTGACTATAGTTTAATTATGTTCTTGTTACCCGTAGATTGATGGTCTCTCGCGTGGCTAGGCTGATTGTTTGATATATTGCATAGGGTAGTATGTTGTAAGCCCAAGTTTTCATGGGCCGTCTCTGTCGGTGAGACATTACTCTGGAGCGACAGTAGGTGTGACACACTTGCCTTACAACTTCCTGGTGGGTCAGAGCCATTCTGTTGCATCTCCGATTGCAAAGGATTGTGATGATGGTCTATGAGGCCATGTAGAGTCATAGAAAGAGGGCAGCGATTGTAAAGGGCCCTAGGTATCAGTTACACTTGGGTCAAGAACGTGGACCATCCCAGCATATACACATACCGTTAAACGCAAGTGTCCAATAAAAAATCATGTAAGAACTCCGCCAGTTGGGGGTGTGCTCTCTGTGACTAGCCAAATTATTGTATCTTTTTAATGTAGAGAAAAGATTTCAGAATAATAATCAAATTTACTGGAAGCAAGAAACAGCAATTGGGAAATAAAGAAGGCAGTTATAAGCAGACAAAGCAAGGTGTGAGGCGTTTGACTTTTATCACCGGATCTTAACTCTCACTATAGTGAACAAATAATGAGGGAGGTCAAGGATAGACCAGGAATACTAGTTGGAGTTTGTAATAAAAAAATCTTCGTTATGCAGATGATACAGTATTAACAGCGGAAAACACAGAAGTCTTACAACAATTAGTCATTGTGTTACTAAAGAGGGCAGAAAAGGGACTTTCATAGAATGTCAAGAAAACAGAAACAATGATTATGTCAAAGAAGAAAATAACTCCCAAGTGTAAATTAGCAATAGATAAATTTACGTATCTGCGACATTCATACCATTAAAAGGACGACGTGTGACAGAAATTGGGTGCAGTGTTGGCTATGCAAAGGCAGCATTTCAGAAAATGAAAAGTATCTTATGTAATATATCACTTTCATTAAACATCCTAAAACGAGTATTGATTGAAATGTTACATCCAGCCTGCTCTGTAGTATGGCAGTAAATCTTGAGATGTGAGAAAACAAATTAAGAGTAGTTTGGGGGTAACTGAGATGTGGTTCTTGGAAAGAATTTTGTGATTACCTTTGATTGCGAGAATAACTAACAATGATTGCCTGGAAATGGCTAATGAAAGTAGAACATTATATTCACCAATGAGAAGGAGACAAACAATGTTATTTCATCATGTAATGAGAAAGAGAGTACTGGGAAACATCGTGACGACTGGAAAGACCACTGGTAGAAGAGACAGAGGAAGACCAAGGGACATGATTGTGGATGACTTAAGATAGTGTCATGGAGAAATATCATTAGTGAAATTGATCCACAACACTAGAGACCGAGATCTGTGGAGATACATGAACGCCAACGCCAGCTGGCATGAAACATGCTGATGATGAGTAGAGACGTTCATGACAACGATGATGGATTTTACATATTTCAGACATACAATACAGTAGTGTGATAGACAAAAGAAGACAGTTAAAACAAAACAATACACAGCTCAGGGTTTGTAGCTGGAGAAGATATTGCTATTCACTGACAATATTAAGTTTACCTGGGCTGCCTGACTTCTGCTAACCGTTCTCCTAAAGCTCTTTGTCCTTACGTAATGGATGACTTCGTCGATCCGCGTACCGCCGTAAGTCCTCGTGATACGGTAAAGATCTCCAATGGCAGAAGAGAGGCTCGTGTGGTCGTTGACGTCAAACCCGTGAACTACCTGCAGAAATGCAAGTAAAAAGCAAGGATGCAGTTGTGTCTTACCTGGTTTGTGGGCGCGGTAAAGGACAATTGTCCGCACCTTCAGTGGTTTGGGGCGTACACTGCTAGACCTGTATTTTATAGACCATTCTGCACTCAGTGGATGATCTTCATACGCCCCACCGGATGCCTTTATTTCCCATAAAGTTACTTAGTACCCATTTACGGTTGGGTCGACCTAGGAGCTATGGGCATTTTTTTGTGTGTGGAAAAGATATTCGCTCCGTTCGGATTTGAACTTAGACCTTTAGATCTGCAGTGCGAGGGTCTAGCCGGTACACTACGGGGACGCTTGGGAAATGCGGTAGCGTCGTGGATAGTCGATCGTCTGCTGGTCCGAGACTGGATGCAGTCGGATTTAGTTTTCCTCAAACACTGGACCCCAGGTCGAACAAGCCTAAAATAAGTACCAGGTAATGTCCTGGGAAGTAAAAGCCACCGGCGTGACGCCGATAACATCGTCCAATGATTACCAATTGGTATACACAAATCTAGTCTAGCATCATATACCTAAAGCGCTTTGACCTAAAAGAAGGGCCTTTTACTTAGCAGACTGTAAAATATCGTACGTGAGCAAAATCTCATTTGGGAAAGGGAAGACAGACCCACTGTCTGTTAACAAGCATGCTATTAAAATGTATTATCAGGGCTCTGCTGAAATCTTGATGTTGTACGCCCACTCGTATCTGTGTCCTCATTCTGCCCTCTTGCCCTCAATTTTCCACCAAGTATGGTTTTTTAAATAAATGATGTGTCTTCTAACGTGACCAAAATATATCACTTGTCTTTATTTTGTTTCTTTCAGCAATAATATTTTTTCTTATTCCTACGATACCGAAAATATATGTTTCTGTCTCCCCTCCTCCCCCCCCCCTTTTTTTTCCCCCGGTGAAATACGACCTTGTCTCCTTATGTCCACATCGCCATGCTGTCAGTACAGTTGTCTCTTTGCTTGTTCATTGTCACGTAAGGATGAGTATAAGATCTTACAATGTGTGTTTTATTTAGTTGCGTTTTGTCCCCTTACGAACGGTGTGTGTGTGTGTGTGTGTGGGGGGGGGAGGGTGGGGTGAGGCGTGGGGAAGGTTCCAGGAGAGATCTGAGCTATGATAGAATATAAAAGAAACTAGGTCGGTTTGATTTTTTTTTTTTTTTTTTTTGGACAGGCAAAACTACTAGAATAAAACTCAGGTCCCCCACATGAAAACCTAAGGCTCCAATAACTCGGCCACTCGCTAATCCAATCTAACAATTCAACACCACAAGACAGAGCTACTATAGAAACATGACAACGTACCAGATCGCTGTAGAGAACCACTCCAATCCTGGTTTTGTTGAAGCCAACATCCAAACCCAGAGTGAAGTCTCTCACAAATTTAACCTGATACCAGAAATCTTTTGGACCAACAACATCAGACGAATCCAGGGCGAAAACCACATCAACCGGTTTCTTCTCACAAACTGTTGAAGAAAACCACTACCGAATATAAAATTTGGAGAAAATGTTGCGTTAATTGTTGAATTAAGAATCGACATAACAGCACTCGGGACACTTCCATAAGTGCTCAGTGTCCAATTACAGCAGCAAGCGAAGAGTTCCAATTCCGAAGTTACCAGTAGCCGTCTGATTGTATATCCGCTCCATCCCTCCCCTGAGTGTTGAGCGTGGGCCAGATTCCCTGGTAACTCCTCGCATCGCCATTCTCCTTAGACCGTAATGATCTTTCTGCGCCTCCGCACTGTTCACTCGTTCCCAAAGGGCCCTCAAAATAGCTAACTAGTCATATATCAATTCACCACCAAGTTGGGCAGAGTCAGCCAGTATATGTATCTGCTCATTTCCCAACACACCTGCATCACCTGAAGAAAATATCCAAAAATGCGAACTACCTGGGACCTCTAAAGTGATGCTTGCCATTCTACACGAAGCATACCTTGGGGGGGAAAAAAAGCAATTTAGTAAAATTTCTAAGAATATTCTTTGGATAATATTGATTTAACAGTTGTCACTATTGTCTGTCGGCTCTGTGGCTAAGTCGATGCGAACGCTTCGTAATGCCGGGATGCCGGGTTCGATCCTAGCTACGGGCCATGCGCCTTGTGTTGGTCCAGAAAGCAATGGCAAACCACTAGACGTAAATTTGCACAGAAAAACCACACAAAATCCAGGGGCTGTTGGGGTTGGTTCTGCAACGTCCTGTAAAGGATATGCAACTAACCTAACAGTACAGTCTGCCGATGGTGTTATATTGTGATATAGGTAATGTATTGGAATCACATCCCATGTAGATTGCAAGTGGAGTATTCAGATTCAGTTTAAGCTTGACGACGTTTGAACTGCTGTCAGCTAGCCGAAGCTGCAACAGTCTGCGGTTATATGTGCGGTCTGGTTTATATGCGCCACCTTCGCGGCTAAGGTTCTGGTATGTGCGCCAACTCTGTAGCTTAATGTCCATATACTCAAAGACAGACCACTCCCTCCTTACCAGTGTGTTTCTCCTGCCCTTATATTCTTGTTATTTTCTTCATGGATCATTATCCGTTCTAGTTTGACCAGGCGCATTTTGTAGGTGACTGAGCTAGGTTTACACAACGTCTGTATGGACCACAATTTTAGTTGTAACATTTTTAGTTCTTTAATTAGCCAAAAGTGGGAGTGAAGTGGCCAATTAACAGGCACTTATAACCTGTAACTACAGCTAGATTTAACCTCTCCCGAACCTGAGACTCATTTTTGTCTTATTTGAAAGCCCAAATCCGGCTATAGTCGGGGGCCCTAATATTACCTGATGGTTAAACGGGACTTTTTGGACTTGCACCCAAGTGACTCTCATCCAAAAAGTATAGTTGCACCTAATGTCACCAGGTGTTTATCGCTCGTGGTTGTGCGGTCCTAGTGGGGTTGATCGTCAGTTATTTACTCTTTGCAGATAGACAATTTGTTATCATTGCAGCACCGGTCCTCTCTCGCTATTTGCTTAGCTTGCCCAAAAATTAACATCGAGTTGAACTAAATAATTGCACATGGTTTTACACAATATGGCTCAGTCTCTCTCAGCAGAACGGCCAGCTAAATTCTGAAAGCGTCGCACAAATCAGGAAGTAAAGCTGGCGATGATCCCCAGAAGGAGTACGTGTGTCTGAGATGCAAAGAACCAACAATCTGCATACACATAAGTCAGATCTGTAAAACGGATGTGAACACAACACTCAGATTAAGGAACTGAAGTCCAGAGGTGGACAACAACAAGAACCTTTCGCATAAGTTTGCTGCCTGTTAAGGCGAAGAAGAAGATCCGCGTGCATCTCCCAAAAACAATGGTACGAACAATACAGCTGTGAAACGAACCAACGACCTTCGGAGAGCGAAGCAAACTTTCTGACCATTTCGCCACGCTGACCCTTCTGACTTCAAAGTAAAAATAACGCCAAGAGAGCTAGAAAAAAGCACCGTGTTGAAGCCCTGTCACATGGGCACAATGGAAGCAGAGATAGAAGTCGACCGCGTAAGCGATGGACAGACATCACACACAAGGCCGTAATTAGGATGATCTGCAATCTGCACAATGCACATCAAGGCTCGCACCCGATGCTTCTTCAAAATCTGATGCGAAAAGGCAGAACAGGGTCTAGAAAAGGAGAAGAAGAAGTCGAAATAAGAAATAGGGTAATAACCCATCGCCATTATTATCATCAAGTATACGGATAATTAGAAAGCAATGGCAAACTACTGGAGGTAAATTTGCCTAGAGAAACCACACAACAGCCAGGCGCTGCTGGGGTTGGTCCTGCAACGTCCTGTAAAGGATACGCAACTAACCCGATACGGATAATTGATATGGCAAGCATGCGTAGTGGAAAACAACTGAATGTAAATTTTCCTAGAAAAACGACATCCGCCAAAACAAAATGCTGGGGTTGGTTTCCCAACGTCCTGTCAAAAATAAACAACTAACTTTTAAGGTATGCATCTCCCCCTCTAGTTATCTTTAACATGATGCATATTTCGCCTAACATGTCAGTGTGCCTGGACACAAACCTGTCAACAATCATTTCGATGTATCCTTTACCCTCCAGCCTTCACCTCCCCCTCCCCCCCCCCCTCACAAAAAAAAAAAATCTGTGTAAACGTCACGGCATGCTTACTTTTTCTTTATTTCATAATGCGGCAAAGCAATTACTACTGCTTTTTTCTTGTATGTGTCTTCTTCTTCTTTCGTTCGCTTTAAACAAGTTATCTACATCTGCATTGTGTTTCTAGTTTGAACTTCACTATCTTTTCTAACTGACTTAGCTGTCCGTAAAGTTTGGCTTCTTGGACAGAAGTTTTGCCCGAAAATGTTATATTTGAGACAGTCGTGGAGGATGTGATCTGTTGTTTCATAAATACACATGGATAATTGTTTTCTGGGTCAGGGTACGTTTAAAGAATATTTACATTACATATTTTGGCTGGTCAACTTTCTTCTCTAGAATAACAAATCTGAGACTCAAAAATATTTTTTTTATCAGTAATATGCAGCCACTGCATATTATAATTTTGACAGCATGCATCTTCCATGTGACAAAAAACGGATGTGAGTCGTGGACTATCTCCCAGTCCTTAGGAAAGGGAATAGGGGTTTTTGAGCTGAAATGCTATAGAAAGATTCTCAGAATATCTTGGACACAGAAGAGGAGAAATACTGACATCTTGAAAGATCTGAACATCAAGGGAGATTGGCTTATAAACAACATCCTGTCTCGGAAACTGAAACATTTCGGTCACATCAAGCGCCATGACGGATTTGAAAAAAATAATAGCAGAAGGCATGGTACAGGAAAGAGGGGCAGGGGCCGACCAACACGAAGATGGGCACAGGATATAAGTGACTCTGGCGAAAGACCGAGTTTCTTTCAGGCAGACCGTGATAAGAGCGATGCACTGTAAAGGACCTGCTACATGATGTTGATGCCACAAGTTGAAATTGCTTCTTTGTGACATGTTTTATTTTACTTCTAGTAACATGAATTAAAATAAGACTAACGATAAATGTAAAACTACTATTTAAAATGTCACGAAAAAACAGTCGCCATACGTTAAAGGCAAATAGTGTTTCTAGCTACAGAAACTTGCTGTTCATGCCTGCAATGTGCTCTGCTAGGGGTGTGTTTTTGTACGCCACATTGCTATATGACGAACATTTAGTTGCTATAACACAGCAGAGACGAACGTTCAGTTGTATACTTTTATTCGTTAAATCACAACATTTCACAGGCGCGCATTCTTTCGTCCTTGTGTTCGTTCTGCTTGACGGATTTCTGACGGCCTGTTCAATCCTCATACACACTGTTTTGATCCATACGCATCTCTCGAATCACACATCCATCCTCTAGTAAAGCCTTGTACCTGGTATTAGTACATGTAGGAAACATTCATATCTTCTCTCGAAACCTTACAAGTATTCACAATTACTCCATTCTCCTCAGCCATTGACTCATACAACCTCTCGCAACCAGGTCCGAACTTTAACTGTTTTACTACCGTCTGTCAGTTCACGTCTTCCGTTCCAGTCTCAAGCTTTTCTTGTATCCCTTACTTCGCTCACCATGGGATACCCGAGACCCACTTACCTCGCTTTTCTCTTGTATCACTGGTCCTCTGACCTTGTCCTCCCCATCGGGAACTCTCTGGGATTTCCCCGGGAATTCACAACATTTCAATGCCCCTTTAGTTTGCTTGATTGATATCGGCGACTTTGATGTGCTTAGCTACATATTGAAGCATCAGAGCTTCTTCTGACTCAGACTTGAGTTACTAGAAGAACGGAGCACTTATAGGTTACACTCGTGTGTCATGATGTTGGTCCGTTCTTTAAAACCTCAAACCTCATATATGTATATATATATATATATATATATATATATATATATATATATATATATATATATATATATATATATATATATACAACATAATCTAATATACCGTAGCTAACTAAGAAGAACTAAACCCTTAAAAGCTACACAAAAGAAAGAACACACATGTTTATCCTCTGATACTACCAATGGTCAATAAAGGCTCGTCAACTGAAGTATTCAAACAATTAGTATTTTCCTTTTGTGCAAAATTTTAAAAATCGTCGGACCTATTAAAGATAACAATGCCTTAGAAGTGAGACTGAAAATCAACAACAGAATTCATAATCTTGTTATATCACCAGCAGGTGTTGGCCTCAACAGGGTTGATAAACTGCAGTAGCTGGAGCATATATAAATAATGGAAGATAACAGATAGAAAAAAACAAACGCGTAGAAAACAGCAATGACTTTGAACAGACCCTAAGGTAGCCACAGATTAAGGTGGAAAGATAATTTACAGGCAGACATAGACAGACTTGGAGTCACAAACTGAAAACAGAAGCAAAATTGCTGAAATGAATGGAGGCAGGTGGCATCTGCAGAAATGATTCTTAACGGTTTTATGATATAATACCGTTTGTAGTAGAACAAGGGAACTCGGGCGGGGGGTGGGGGGGGGTGGTTGGATGGGAATGGGGGGGGGGGGAAGAAGGGGTCGATTAATACACATGGAGAACTATATATTATTATCCTTTAAATAAAATAAAAGCCAGGGGGGGAGGGGGAAGGTGTTTTTACTTACTTCTCCGTACAACATCAACCCAAGTTGTAGTTGTGGGAAGTGGTACTGTTGTAGTTGTTGGTATTGTTGTTGTTGTTGTCGTCGTCGTTGTTGTTGTGGTGGTTGTTGTTGCGGCTGTTGTTGTAGCGGTGCTCTCTGGTAAGATATATGCAAATATAACTGTCACCAGAGATAAATAACAACTTCATGTCATTTTTCGGTCTCCAGTACAATGAATGCTCGTTTGTCGACCCAAATGTTTTGGCCCAAAGTCCTAATCGAGACCAGTAGAATAAAAGATTAAAATAAGAGAGAGAAAAAAAAAAACACCCACCAACCCACCGCCACCCACCCACCCACCCACACACAAACACCCATACACCCACACACACACGCACGCACGCACTCACTCTCACACACACACACACAGAGAAAGAGAGAGAGAGAGAGAGACAGAGTTTAAAATAAATTTTAAATGGACTTTCATCTTTACCCAGCTTAACATGGGCACCATGTAGTTGCCTGGGAAGTAAAGGTGGTCATACTGATGTTGACCACATCACACACCGAGTGATGTTGGGCCTTTAACAGTTTGATTCAATCTTCCGACCCGTCCGTTTTTTGATGGAAAAACAAATCGTCGCTTTGAACCCGCATTGCGAAAGGGGGAGCTTTTATTTATAAATGTTTTTTATTACGTTTTTTACACCAAATTTAATATCTTAAAATTGCTCGCCATCAAGTAGCCTTGAAAAGGACTCTTGCAGCGTTGATGCGATCCAAGGGAACAGACTCAAACACAGTCGCGACCGGCGACGAAGTCGTCTACCGGCCAGTCAATGGGCGACCCGGTCGCCGATGTGAGTCAGTCTTCATTTACACCAGGCATGTCAAACTGGGTCCTTTTAGGGCCATATGGGTCCAAATGTGTCGTCATCGTGGCCACTAATTGGAGTTATTTAATCAAATGTGTGAGCTTGCAAAGGACTGCATTGGCCCACGGGTCAGATGTCGGGAGCTTCCCTCTTAGACCAGCTGCCAGCCAAGGCGAAAGGCCTGGTCTGCCCTGCCATAACACAAAGTTTTCAGGTTGAATTTCCTCTTCATAGGATAAGGCTAGTATCCTTCCCAATGAGCTCCCCCGCCCGAAGCCGTTGGCACAATATGGGATGTTGGGTAAGTATACGTCGCTCAACATTCAGCGTAACAGAAGACAGATGGTACTGGCTACTGATATACGGTAGCTCAGTCATATCTGACCAAGACCTGACCAGTGACTAACTAACTAACTAACTAACTAACTAACTAACTAACTAACTAACTAACTAACTAACTAACTAACTAACTAACTAACTAACTAACTAACTAACTAACTAACTCACTCACTCACTAACTAACTAACTAACTAACTAACTAACTAACTAACTAACTAACTAACTAACTAACTAACTAACTAACTAACTAACTAACTAACTAACTAACTAACTAACTAACTAACTAACTAACTAACTAACTAACTAACTAACTAACTAACTAACTAACTAACTATCATGTCTATTTGTTTGTTATGTACTGTTTTCTATATCATGTATGGAAACCAGTCAAGTTGCCTCGGCCTCTTTCTTCAACATGCATCTTATGTTTTACCTTGAAGGTCCTCGTTACTTTCATCCATTTGTTTCGCATTTTAGTGCCTGTTTAGTATTTATCTGTTCGCTTTTACTCAGGATGTGCTTAAAAAAAAAAGATCATTCACTGAAATCAAAGCTGTACTTACTTGGCGGTAACTCGGTTGTTTCGACTCGTGAACTGCTTGTTGTGGTGGCCAAGGTAATAGCCGCAGTTGTTGGTCTTTGTGTTGTTAAAGTTGTTGGTTCTCGTGTTGCTATAGTTGTTTGTATTCGGGTTGTAGAAATTGTAGCTTTTGGCATCTGCGTCGTAGGTGACTGTACTGTAAGAAAAGAATATCACTGATTATGTTGAGGAGCGATTGGCCGAGTGGTACGACGTTGGGGTCTCATGTGGAAGACCTGGGTTCGACTCCCAGTAAGGTGATTACGTTTTTTTTAAATGGGGGGCAAATATCGCGGAGTGAACAGCCAACCCTACATTGTGGACTAGTCGTGACGCTGACATACCTAGCGGGCACGTCACATTTCAAATTTAAACCTGTCCGGGGAGGTATATAGTCCCTCATATTAATATATACCTCTATCTGGTGAATTAAACATTTCTAGTTGTTTTGAGAAGTCTACATTTTCAAACTTGCAACTGTGGGATAGAGATTTCTTGGATATTATTTAGAAAGTCCTGTAAGCCTTGTTACTCCTTCGGCACAAATACAGGACTTCTTTTCTAGAGACGCCAAGCGGAGTCTGGGTTGGGCATTCTTTTGCCAGATTTCTGAGGGGTCGGGAGACGTTTTAATTCTCTCATTAACTTTGGCGACAGCTCTAGCCATGTGGCCCTAATTCCTCAGGTTCACGGCCACCCCCCCCCCCCCCCCCCCGGCTACACAGCCTTAAAAAGTGGCAAATACAGCCAGTAGTGACAGTGACAGTTGAATAACTATATTAATAAACTCAAATAAATAGCCACATGCACATGGTGCTAGACCTATTTCTGCTTATAATAATATCCGCGTGCGGGTTCTTGGGTCGCACTTAGGTAGAAAGAATAGACCCAGTCTCTCTGCTCGCCTCGGATCGGAAGATCGTAAGTTCGGGTCCTGACGGAGCCAGACTGTTCTCAAAACTGGCTTTGGATCCCATTTCGACTGGGTACCAGTCAAGTCTTGGGACGTAAAAGTGGCCGGCGTTATGTTGATTACATCACCCACCAAGTGCCGATTGGTCTTTACAATGTAGGTCTTGCCCCATATACCCAGTACGCTTTATGGCGTGGACAATGGTCCTTTATTTACTACTTCTTACTCTCTCTAATCTTGTTCTAAAATGCTACAAATCAGGCGTTACCTGAAGTCAGTTGTGTTAGGCCTAAAGAGGCAGATACTGCAGGCCAGTTGTAAACCACAAGAAAACGTGTAAACCGCCCTTTAGAAGGCGACATCAAAAGAAGTATGAACTACGGACCCACGGGCACGTTTTACACATAGTGGTCAAAATCCAGTTGCCCGCCTTTAATTTCCATGAATATTTCCGGTACTTCTCAGGCTGTGAGCCCAAGTGAACTACATAAATACATTCTGGTGAAGATTTGAACCACTGACAAGGCAAACGTTAGGCAATTGCGCTACCGTAGCCTCACTGAGTGTTAACGTTACATTTCTTGTACTAAATGCTTCAGTCAAGAACTTCTGAGCAAGAGGACAAGAGCGTCAGTCTCTTCACACCAGATGTGATCTCATATGGCTAAGTCTCTCTCTCTCTCTCTCTCTCTCTCTCTCTCTTCTCTCTCTCCCCACAACCCTATTTCTCTAGCTCTCCCTTTCCTCTCGGGTTGGCTGTCCCCTTCCCTGCCCGTCTCTCTCAATCTCTCATTTCTATCCCCCCCCCCCCCCACCTCCCCTTCTCTAAAGATAGTCTGGCGACCTTCAGCGTTGCACAAAGCCGGAAATTATTAGCTCAAAGGACCATTCAGATTTAACAAACACACCTGTGCTCATTATCTTTAAGTGTCGTGCCGACTGACGTGGGCGATTATGCCTCTCTCCACACAATCTGCGATCTGCAACTGCGTGTATCAGTTTGTGTGTTGACACCTCTCCATGCCATGACAAAAGACTGTCAAGAATATTCTCGCGCTGTCTTTCCCTGTCTTTCTTTCCACAGATCTTTCCAGTGATCACAACATATCTCATTTCCCCTCTTCTTATAACATGACTAAACAATGATGAATGTCTCTTTCTGAGGTTTGTGATAAGTTGACTTTAAGCATACACCTCTTTTAAAACATCTGGTTTGCTCTTCGTAGCTATCCAATGAATTATAAGGATTCTTCTGTAAAACCAGAGGCCTCAAGATATTGTTTGACTTGTTTATTAATTGTCCAGGCTTCACAGCTGATGTTAAAACTGGCTCTATATAGCATGCACGGATTTTGTTCCTAACCTCCAATAACATGGATTCACTCCATAAAATGTTCCTCATTTTAAAAAATGCAGCTTTTGCCTGTCCTATTCTAATCTTTATCTCAGTGACACATTTTTCATCGGATATTATCTATGTGCCCAGATACTGACATTTCTGTACTTGTCCTAAAATAACGCCTTTGACTTTTATTATACATTTAGGCACTATTCTTTTCTCGGAAATCACCTTCTGTCTTCTTTTTATTCAAAATAAGGCCCATTCTATCACTTTCCACCACCACCGCATCTATAAATTCCTGTAGTTCCGTCTAACTTGTCGCTATCAAGAAGGTGTCATCAGCATAACGTAGGTTGTTTATGTTATGCACACCAACCACAATTCCTGGCATATCAACGATAGATCTAATTATATTCTTACTGTATAATGCAAAAAAATCAGGTGATAGTAATTATCCTTGTCTTACTCCCCTCTTTGTGCTCTGACATGATTCCAGCTGTTTATTATCTCGTATAGCTGCTGTTTGCTGCCAATACATGTTTTTTATTATTCGTAAATCTTTTCTATCAATGATTAACTTTTCAAACAGTTTGATTATTTCTTCAAGTTTCACACAATGAAATGATTTCGTGCAGTCAATGAAACGTAAGCAAAAATCGACTTTTACTTCTATAGCTCTTTCCGAAAGATTTATGATAATGTATTTGACATTTTGTTGTACCTTTTCCTTTCAAAAATCATAAATTATTCTTCACTAATGTCTGGTTTAATCTTGTTTCGTATTCTTCTCGTAAATATCAATTATAATAATTATACATAATTAAACAGGACTCATGAGACTTATGGTACAACAGTCTTCACATTTTAATGCCCGGTTTCTTTGGCGGAGCTATACGTATATATTTTAATATGTCATTAGGAATGTACCCACTATTATAAATGCCATTTAATAACTGTGTTATTATTTCAATTCCAAAATATCATAAAGCTTCAGTTTCTTCCAATGTGATGTTGTCTGGTCCGGGTACCTTTCATTTCTTCATGTGATGCAATGCATCCTCAACTTCTGAAGCCAGTATTGGTGGACCTTCACTGTTGTCCTACAAATTTACTTCTGGTATATTTTCATCATACAGTTCCCCCAAGTACTCTGTCCAACTTTTAATTCACCATCTGTGCTAGCGCAACGAAATATGAAAATCGATCCTACATCTTTCAGAGAGGGAAGCAAACGATCACATCACCCTGTAGGTCCCCGCTTCTCCTTCGTGTTTTATTTCAGCATTCAGAGCGCTTTATGTCCACTGCTATAGATATCACCCGCAGTCAGGCGGCTGTGGCATTCTCTTTCCATTTAGTGATTTTAAGTGTCAGCGGGTATTATTGTACATTATTTTTGCACGATCTTCTTGATCTGTCTAGCTGTTAACACTTTTGTGTAGGGGATTTTTATCCCTAGCTGTTAACACTTTTGTGTAGGGGATTTTTATCTCTAGCTGTTAACACTTTTGTGTCCGGGATTTTTATCTCTAGCTGTTAACACTTTTGTGTAGGGGATTTTTATCTCTAGCTGTCAACACTTTTGTGTAGGGGATTTTTATCTCTAGCTGTTAACACTTTTGTGTAGGGGATTTTTATCTCTAGCTGTCAACACTTTTGTGTAGGGGATTTCTATCTCTAGCTGTCAACACTTTTGTGTAGGGGATTTTTATCTCTAGCTGTCAACCAATTATTGTCTCTCTGTCATTATCTCTGTATGCCCCAACCACTGTAGTCTAGCGCTTATGATGCCAGTTACAAGAGGTAATTTAAACAGATTACAAGGATTTCCGACTACTGTTAAGTAAACAGATAAGAATAGCTCACACGGAAAGATTATGTGGTCTCCTGGGTGCAGTAAAAGATACAGAGAAGAATAGTTCCCATGAAAAGAATATGTGGACTCCTGGGTGCGATTAAACAATCAGAGAAAAACAAAAATTCGAAAGAAAGACAGCCCTGGACCTCAGCTAGACCTCTTTATTGGCTCATCATCGTTATCATCGTCCACGTCTGCCACAGAGTGTCACATGTAGCAACAGTTGTTAGTCCATCGTCTAGTAGCTGGTACTGACTATTTTACGCGAGTTTATACTGCTTCCCACGTGTCTCTGTTTTCTTTTTATTGTAACTAACAGTCTGCAGTTTGACACTTCTAGTTGCATCATTCTTTCCAGGAGCAAATTTTCAAGATCTTCCATTCTGCTTACAAATACATCAGATCTAAGCGCACCAATCAGTCCGGGGGCAAGATTAAAGTCCAGTCATGACAAACAACTAGGACGTTTTATCTGGGCCTACAGGTGGCGAAAACAAGATAAAAACATAAAAGAAAGCTAATAAAAAGTCTGCTGACTTACCTTGACATGTTCTGATCGCTAGCTTTTCCTTGATCGAGTTCAGAAATGAGAAACTGTCCACGATGAATGCATACTCATGAGAAGGACTACTGGCCATTCGTTCCAACTCCAGGCTGTTGACAGCGTTTCCAACACCCACAGTGAAGATAATGATATTCTCTCGTTTAGCTGCAAAGTAAAGATGAATACTGCCTGTCACCCATTCTAACAATACATGATGCAGATATTGAAAATGTCACAGACTTTGAAATTCAAGGCTGTTTAATAAGCAGCAGTGGAGAAGAAATTACAAGGAGACTGCCAATAGCAATGCAAAGGTTTGATTGATTTGATTTGATTCAAGAACCGACATCACAGCACTCGGAGCATTCCCATAAGCGCTCCGTCCCCATCTTTAACAGCCAGCGAAAAGTTTCGATACTAATGATGCTAGTAGCATTCTGATTAAACGTCCGACTTGCCTTTGAGCCTCGAGCATCTGCCAGAACTTCTCGTCACCCCAACTGCATCAATCTCACCACACTATGGTGATCCATCTGCTCCTCCGAACTGTAAAAGCTCTCCCACAAGGCACTAACCTCTTACCATGCATCAGTATTCCAACCAAGCTGTGCAGAGCCAGCCAGTCAGTCCGCCTGTTCCTTTTCCAACACACCGGCATGACCTGGTGAAAAAATCAGGATAATACTCCTCACCCGTGTCCTCCGCAGCGAAGCATGCCACTCTGCACGAAGAATGCCTGTACTGATCTTCCTCAGCATGCTTTCTGAGTCAGTTACAATCACAATATGTGCGTGCGTGTCGTGTTCTCTAGCCAGCGGAAAGCCGCAGTGACCGCCTCCACCTCAATTCTAAAGCTGGATGTTGTGGTATCATATGCTAGGCTCTCCTGCACCAAACGTCAACCATTACCTTTTGCTAAGAAACCCTAAGCACTTATTTTGCCTCTTCACACTGAACCGTCTGTGTAAATGATCAAATCTTCCGAGCAAGCATTATCTTGAATTAATTGCTGAATTTCCACTTCTGTGGCACCTGCTGGCCAGTCTCTGCATTCCCGGCTCAGTGTGATTATGATCCTGCACAAGTCTGACTGTTCAGGTGGCACTTTCACCCACTCCTTTCCTCGCCTAATGTTCTCAAGAATGCAAACCTGTCTGATTGTGTCCTCTGCCTGAGCCATCCATGACTTCCCTCTTATCAGCCGCTGACCCTTGACTGTGCCCAGAGCTTCGTGCAAAAGGGTGGTCTGTGAGCTAAGAACCTATACAGAAAAGCCTCCCCTTTCTCCTTGTCTGCTGTCATACGCACACCATCGTCTCTATAGATTGTTCCCACTGTCATAGGCCGATCTTTTCTTTGCATCTGCCCTTGCAGTTTCCAGAATTTGCCCAATGTTTTATCATCTCCCATTTCATTGACAAAAGTGTCCCACTTTGCTCTTTTGGCCTCTGCAGCACAGTGCTTGAAAACCTCCACCTTATCGTTTTTTCACATTCTCCGCCAACTCCACTTCCTCTCGTGAGCTTAAGGATGTCTTTCGTACTTTTTTTAGCTGCTTCACTGCGGCTCTCTTTGCCTTCCACGCCTGTTCTACTTCTGGAGTCCACTATGGGAGCTGTAGAAAATTAGTTCTAGCAATTCTATTGCATGCTTCCTGTCTGAGGCGTCCAAGTGGATTGTTGGTCCACTTATACCGAAAGGTCTTGCGTGCTCTGACAGCCTTAACCTAACTGGGTTTAGAAATCAAATTAACAACAAAACAAGTTTATGGGAAAGAACCAGCAAAGAAATTAAAGTAAGCATTTTGGTGACAGCATGTATCTTCGCTGTAGCAACATACAGATATGAGACGTGGTCTATCTCCCGGGCTGTAGCAACATACAGATATGAGACGTGGTCTATCTCCCGGGCTGTAGCAACATACAGATATGAGACGTGGTCTATCTCCCGGGCTGTAGCAACATACAGATATGAGACGTGGTCTATCTCCCGGGCTGTAGCAACATACAGATATAAGTCGTGGTCTATCTCCCGGGCTGTAGCAACATACAGATAGGAGTCGTGGTCTATCTCCCGGGCTGTATAAGGAAGAAAATAGGGGGGACACTTAAATGCTGTAGAAAGAATATCAGAATACCATGGACCAAGAAAAATGAAAACAACTGACTTCCTACAAAATCTGAACATCAAAGAAGATTAACTAGTAAATGGCATCTTGTCTCGGAAATTGAAATAGAGATACCAAGCGCCAAGGTTGATTGGGGAAAAGAACAGTAGAACGCACGGTACTAGGAAACAAGGGCAGGGCTCGACCAGCATGAAGTTAGCCACACGATGTAAAGTAACACACTGCGTAAGACAGTTCATGGGAGAGGGGGGGGGGGAGGGGGAGAGGATTTGACGAGAGACCGAGTTTATTTTTGGCTGACTGTGATGATAATGACTTTCTGCAAAGGAACTACTATATAATGATGACATCATATGACCGGTAGCCAGTGTGGTCGTTAGATGTTAGTCTGAAGAATCGAAGGTCTTGGAATCAGGTCTAGGAATCAAAGGCGGCCGGTGTGATGTTGACCACAACACCCATCGAGTGCCGATTGGTCTGTAAAAAAAACCCGTATATTAAATACATCTAAAGGCCAGGAAAAGTGCCCTTGACTTTATTTCCTTGACTTTACTCACTTTCATGGGTCAAATATACCATTACAGTATACAAACACCCAGGGGGCTGAACTGTAAACACAGTTTCATTTTAACATCCTGAGTCACGACCCTTTGCATTTTCGCGCTATATATTTTTGAACCGCACGTCTTTTCATTCCACTGGCTAGACATCAACGTGGCTGCTTTGGAAATACTTCAGTTAAGTGAATTTGTGTATTCATGTGGTTTAGTTTGATTTATGTAACGTGCTGATGAAGGCTCTGTAGCCGAAAAGTTCATGATCCGTTTGTGTTCGTGATATTGTGAAGCTCGCTGATCTTCTGTTCCTTTGGTTTGATATATTTTCGTTAACAAAAAAACAAACACAAAAAAGGGCACTTTTCCAAGTATCCGTGAGAGGATATGATTATTGTGGATCAATAAATTAACTAGTAGAATCAATAACACATTGTGAAGTAGGAAAGAATGTAGGAACACAAGACAGTTAGCTGACCTTTTGTAGCTTCTATCAAGGTTTTCATCAAGTTGTCGCTCTGACCGTCTGTGATAATAATGGCGATGTGTGGCACACTGGATCTAGCGCCATGTCGTGCATGGAAAAAGCGGGTTCTCAAAAAGCGGACTGCCTTGTCTGTTGCTGTGCTGGGTCCGTGTGTTTGTTGAACCTGAAACATTCCAAATGTTAAGTAAACAAATTGCGATGCATTGATTGGTAGTACTAAAACTGTCGAGTCGCAATTCGGTAATTATGAAACTTGAGTGGACTCGAGTCCAAGTCACACCACTTAAGTCCAAGTAGCACACCTCAACTGCAAGTCACACTACTCGAGTCCAGGTGGCACCACTAGAGTCCAAGTGGCAACACTGGAGTCCAAGTCGCACTACTCGAGTCTAAGTCGCACCACTGGAGTCCAAGTCGCAAAACTCAAGTCAAAGTCGCAGCACTCAAGTCCAAGTCGCAAAACTCAAAACTCAAGTCAAAATCCCACCGCTCGAGTTCAAGTTGCACCACTTCAGTTCAAGTCGCACGATTCTTGGTGAAATTACACCGTTCGAGTCCAAGTCGCACCACTCGAGTCCAGGTCTTCTAGTGTCAGAAATGTATTCTGACTCATGAGCAACTATATAAAACTAGAAAAAAAAAAATTATAATGGCTAGCCTTTCATACGAGAACTAGGAAACATGACAGGATGGGTAACCAATCATTTAATTTGCACCACAGGCCGTATAAGTGCATATTCACCAAGCATAACAGATAACAAGGATAGGGTGATATTGTAAATGTGCTCGTTCTGTGCAGGTATTAAAACTGCTGCATTCATAAACATGCATTTATTAATACTGTAACTGAGTTTTATTCTTTGTAGTTTAAAAAAAAAAAAACTGACAATAACGACTGGTTTAGTACTGTGTGTTTGATCTGTATTATGATTAAGTCTGAAACATATAAAAAGATGGTTTAATATTGCAGCTGTGTTCTTCATATATATATATATATATATATATATATATATATATATGTGTGTGTGTGTGTGTGTGTGTGTGTTTGTGTGTGTTTTGTAACCAAAATCATTCGTATGTGGGTTTTAACTTTACGACTGTGTCTGTTTTTTGGCGTAATTCGCGTGCTTTGTAATGTTCTATTTTTTTTGGGGTAATATATATATATATATATATATATATATATATATATATATATATATATATATATATATATATATATATATATATGTGTGTGTGTGTGTGTGTGTGTGTGTGTGTGTGTGTGTGTGTAAATATTTTTCTCAATCGATATACCAAAAACAGATGGTGTATGCAGTTGATTTGTTGAACCTTAACACCTAAGAGATGGTTTATATAACTGTCTTGTTCATTGAAATATCTACAAGATAGTTTATATTGCGATTTTGTTTAACCGAAAAACCGAAAATCATGGTTTATGTAACTATTTTGCTCAACCCAAATACCAACAACAGTAATTTATGTAACTAGATTTGCTAATTGTTGGTTATAGCATTAAAACATTAACACTGGGCGAGGGAAGGGGTGGGTCAGAGTACAAGAAAAAAAGGACAACCTGTGTAGGGTTATTAGCACATTCGGCCGGGATGGTAGAGTCTGGCCAGAGGAAAGAAGTGCCTCGGGTTTCGTAGCGAAAGCCAATGGAAAATCATAGGTGCAAGACAGCCTAGCATACGACACCACAACATCTAGAATAAGAATGAAGGTGGAGTCGGTAACTTCAGCTCTCCGGTAGCCAGAGAACAAAATGAATACACATGTCGTAATTGTAACAGACTGAAAGCATGCTGAGAAAGTTGAAGACAGGTATGCTTCGATCAGAATGGCAAGCGTCAGTGAGAAGGTCACGAATAGTTAGCAAACGTTGGATCTTTTCCCCAGGCAATGCTCGCGTAGTGGATAATTAACAGGCAGACAGATTGGCTGAATCTGCACAAATGGGTCGTGAATTGAGACATGACAGGGCAGATGTGGTCAAGCTACGGAATCAGTAGGGAAAAAAAAAAAAAGATTATTATGGCTGGGAGTGAATGTGGCACATTGGTTCAACCATAGGCTCTGGTAGGCTCACTAAACTCAGAAGAAAGGCAAGACTGACATATAACCAGATTGTGACCAGTACCATCAGTATTGGAACTATGTGCTTACTGCTGAAGATGTGGATGGACAACGCATGGAAATGCCCCAAGTGCTGTGATGTCAACTCTTGACTCAGCACAATTCAACATTAGCAAAGACCGGCTAAACAATTCGTCTGATCTTTTAAAAAGACGTTCACAATGCTGGTTCATGTTGCAGGTGTGTTCATTCCTTGTGGTTATCTATGCTAATAAAAGCCACAATAGTTTGTCACCAATGTTGCTGTGTAATGATTGTGTACGCATATGTGTCTGTGTGTTTACGCGCGCGTGTGTATATATATATATATATATATATATATATATATATATATATATATATATATATATATATATATATATATATATATATATATGCAATAATGATAATTTTAAAACTAAACATTAATAATTTTAGTAGCACACCCCTTCCCCCCCCCCCCCCCCCCGCCCTTTTCCACTCCTCTTGAGTGTAGACTACAGTAAAAGTAAAGATCCCTTTTAATGCCTTTAGGCACATCGAGCATATGGGAAGAGCACCCGTATTTTTACAGTCCAATCGGCACCAGGTGGGTAATGTGGTCAGAATTACGCCGGCGGTCTTTACCTCCCCAGTACATACATCCTGGGACCCGTTTTAGGCTGGATCGACTTGCAACAGCCAGCAGTGGGGTTCAGTCGCAGTACGTTGGATTGACGAGTCGGACTCGTAACGCCTAAGCCACGGACGCCGCGAGTGTAAACTGTAAGGATAATATAATCAATAAAAAGTGTCGGAAAGAATATCTACTTCAACTTGGAGAAACATAATGCTCTTTTTTCCTCTTCCTCTTAGTTTTCTTTTTAAATTTCCAGTCTTCTTCGTCGAAATAATGTATTTCTTCTATTAAGAGAGAATTACTTACCATGCGAATAGCTCGTAACAACTTATCCTTGTCTGTGTATTCATTGAGATAGAACTGTAGCTGGACCTCGTCGTTAAACGTTGCTAAACCGACCTAAAGAAAATACATCAAATATGGCAGTAATAACAGATATTCGAAAGCTCAAGGGAAAGGCAAACAAGACATATAATCAGACTGCTACTGGTGCCATTGTACTGGAACTCCGTCTTGTCTGCTGGAGATGGTGACAACGCGCCTATAGGAATGCCTCAAGTGCTGCGATGTAGGGTTTTTAATCAAATCAAAATCAAATTATTTAAAAGAAAAAATAGACCTAAAATACATTTAAAAACAAAGACACACAACAAAACTGTCAAGAACAACACTTTGTGCAAAAAAAGAACGGCGTATGATTCCATAACTAATAGTCCAAATGGGGACGTACCAAATATGGAAGCACAAAAAAGATGATCACTGTCTGAAAGAAAATTGTGCAGCGGGGATCAGTAAGAGAGCAGGCCGACACAATCGACATTAGGAGAAAGGCAACCTTGCGGTGGCTGCTAAAGATTGGCACGTTGCGTTTATGGAAATGATCTGAGTGCAATGATGTCAAATGTTGACTCAGAACAAATCTTGACAATCGTCATTTCTTCTGTGTAAATGGTTTTGTACACCATGAAGATAGGAGCGTCCAAACAAGTATGAGCGCTAAGAAACAGACAATAAACAGCATATTCATACCAACACTGTGCTACCAGTGCCAGACTTAGACATTATCAAAGGCTAACTATGTAAAATTAACACCTGTGCAATGAGATGTCTGAGAAAAGCCGCCAACTTAACCATCCGAGACAAAGAAACTATATTTTCAGACTGAGGATATAACACAATGCAGTAAATTCACTGAGAAACAAAAAAAAAATGAAATAATTTGGTCATTTAGAAATGCACCTAGAATAAGTACCAGGCACTATATTTGAACATATCTGAAATGAATTCATAAGGCCGACCTAGGAGAAAATGGATTGATAACATTAACGAGCTTCTACATTTACACGGAATGATAATATCCATTGCTGCTCATAAAGTAATGGATCGCAAACTAATCCACCCCACAATGCTTAATGGTAGAGGTAGAAATTGATGATGATGACGACGAATGATAAGAGTGGAACTTGCGCACCGAAATCCGGCGCGCTAAATTGTAAACAGTGACATATTTCCGTTCAAATATTTCTAAATAAATGTTTTATTGCAGTAAGTGGCTACTTAAAACATCGTAAGCTGAGATCTAAGCATCAGTAATTAGAAGAATGGAACTAGTTGGAAACTTCATCAGTACAATTGGGGAACTCAATGAAATTCTTGCCACCACAGATAAACTTGTATTGTTGTACTTTTATTCTGAGTGGTCTCCGGCCTGTAGAAGAATCCGCTTCGAGTTTATGCAGGCGATGTCCAAGAACCCGGAAGCAGAGTACATTGCCGCGAATATTGACAACTGCAAAGCTTTGGCCAGAAGGCTGAAGATTTCGCTGGATGACATTCCAGCTTTGGTTGTATTCAAAGACGGTGAGATTCTGACTACATTGAAACATATCACAGCATCGAAGTTTAATGTCTTGGAGTATATTGAGCCGCTGCCCCAGCCGGGACCTGGAGATTCCAGAGATGTAGATGATGAAGTAGCACCACTTGCAGCATATCGAAAGAACAGCCTTCGTGGTTCATTACTAAAGGCGATTCAACGGAAATAAACCCGACACCGCATTGATGTGTGTAGTGTACGTGATATAGTAATCTGAAGGTGTATTAACATCATACAGAAAAATGTAAAGCAAACATTTTCAGCAGTATGTTACTTCTTCTCCCACCTTATTTAGAACGTTGCTGATATGTGACCTATTATTGTAAAGATGCATGTAATACCCCTTTGTAGTATTTCATTCGAAGGAAGAAATAAAATATTCACACTCCGTACAAGACACAACCGGCAGAAATATCACTCTTGAGAGCAAAGAACGAATATCACGCAGTAGTTGAATTCCTATCAACAATGAGTCCCCATCTTTAGCACAGAGTTATGATACAAGGGCAATGGTCGTTGTTTGTTACGTTCATATTGCCTTCCTTGTACACATGGTATCTAAAAGATTCCGCGTATATTCTCATTTGCAGCACCGCTTCTCCTTCTTCTTCTTCTTCTTCAGCATTCCGAGCCCTTGAGGCCCATTGCTGCAGATATCACAAGTCTCCGCTCATCTCTCTGGTTAGCCTTCTCTTTTCAGTTGGTGACACCAAATGTTTGCAAGTCTGTCTGGACATTATCTCTCCAACATTTTTTTGGTCTTTCTCGCGGTAAACGACAATTCATCTCCCTATACAGTTTTTACTTCTCTGTCATCTGACATGATTTCAATATGCCCCAACCATTTTAGTTTGCTCTGCGTTTATAATAATGCCAGTGAAGCGGGAGTCATTTTATGAGGCAAAATTTAATATTAAAAGAAAATTTGTTAAAGATGACTGAAAGTGTACTTGATATTGAAAAAATAAAATTTTTACAACACGAATATATTTGTTGTGTTCATGATGTCATCTTTGTACACACTGATGCACGATGTCATCTTTGTACACACTGATGCACGATGTCATCTTTGTACACACTGATGCATGATGTCATCTTTGTACACACTGATGCATGTTGTCATCTTTGTACACACTGATGCATGATGTCATCTTTGTACACTGATGCATGATGTCATCTTTGTACACACTGATGCATGATGTCATCTTTGTACACACTGATGCATGATGTCATCTTTGTACACACTGATGCATGATGTCATCTTTGTACACACTGATGCATGATGTCATCTTTGTACACACTGATGCATGATGTCATCTTTGTACACACTGATGCATGATGTCATCTTTGTACACACTGATGCATGATGTCATCTTTGTACACACTGATGCATGATATCATCTTTGTACACACTGATGCATGATGTCATCTTTGTACACACTGATGCATGATGTCATCTTTGTACACACTGATGCATGATGTCATCTTTGTACACACTGATGCATGATGTCATCTTTGTACACACTGATGCACGATGTCATCTTTGTACACACTGATGCATGATGTCATCTTTGTACACACTGATGCATGATGGTGAGTGCTCAGACCTGCAAATATAGTGGTCCTTTTCGAACAAGCAGCGGAATCAGTAGAGGTAGAAGATTATTATGGCCTGGAAAGAATGAGCTTTTGGGTGTAACCAGAGGGTTTGGCCGGCACAATGCACTCAGAAGAAAATCAAGACAGACACATAACCAGATTGTGACCAGTCCCATCAGTATTGGAACTCTGCGCCGGCTGCTAAAGATGTGGACGGAGAATGCATGGGAATGCCCTGAGTGCTGTGATTTCAGTCGTAAAAGCGACTGATTATGGATCTTCCTAGTTTCTGCATAAATAGTAAGAAACGAACAGTGTGCCCACACATAAGCTATATATGTAAAGCAGAAGCACATTCGAAGCTCAAGTTCTGGAATAAGCCTAAAGCCCTAAAATGGACGAACAGGCTGAATTTTTCTCAGAGGTTAACAGCCAGTGGACAGTTAGAAAAAAAGGAGTTTAAACTTCAGGAGAGACAGCGCTATTTTTTAGACCAGTATGACACAGGGAGCTCCTAGTCCTAGTAAAGTAGTTACAAAGGTAATTTTAGAATTTTAACTGTCTGAGAACGAGCGCCAGTGGGTGAATGAAACTGGCAGCTTCATTTGGTATCATCGCCAGCATCAAGATGTGCTGTTATATGACACATAGGGCTTGTTGTCTGTTCTTCTATTCCGATCTAGTTTATTGTTTTGATATAACATGTTGAATCAAATCCAGCATCTCTGCCTTTACTCCTCGAAGTTCATCTTTTTTAACGTCGTTGTTATATGTCTTTTTTTCACGCTTAGTACCTATTTAGTTACTTCTTCCTTTTTGTCTCTTCACATTATGGTAATTAATTTTATTGTCAGAGAAAGACAAGAAAAAAATTATTTATGACATGCATTTACAAGGCAGCAGCAGCTTTAGAATTCTAAACTAAATATGGAACTCTAAATTATAGGTTTGTTGCGTATCCTTTACATGACGTTGCAGGACCAACCCCAACAGCCCCTGGCTGTTGTGTGGTTTTTCTAGGCAAATTTACGTCCAGTAGTTTGCCATTGCTTCTGGACTGTCGGCTTTCTCGATACCACTGTCGAAACCAACGCAAGTCGCATGATCCGCAGCTGGGATCGAACCCGGCATCCCGGCATTACGAAGCGTTCGCATCGACTTAGCCAAAGAACCGACACTCTAAATTATACAGTTTGAAAATCAAGTTACGTATATATATATATATATATATATATATATATATATATATATATATATATATATATATATATATTAATTGACAGTGTTATTTCAGTTTTAACATATGCTAGTGAAATCTAGAGACACGAAAAGAAAATTGCATGCATTCGAAAACAAATCTATAGGAGACCCATAAACATTAAATGTGATGAATTCAAAAAGAGTAATGAATTAAGAGTGTTTGAACAAATGCTTGCATGGTCAGTTATAAGACAGAGAAGGTGGATATTTACTGGACATTTCATTCGGGCACACGAGAGAGAGAGAGAGAGAGAGAGAGAGAGAGAGAGAGAGAGAGAGAGAGAGAGAGTCACCCACCCACCATTCACTGACTTGTAAATCACATGGATTGAAAAAAGAGGACGTCTAAAAAAATCACTGGGACGAATGAAAGGAGTGAATGAAATGGAGGATTGGAGAAACAGACCTGCGTGATGTCACCACAGGATAATGACGGTGATGATGATTATGATGCTTGTGTTGATGATGATAATGTTTTATCTTGAGATATTTCTCTCATTCACACAACTCTCTCTCCACCCGCACCGCCGATCCCTTCGCAAGCGTGTTTATTTTCCTATTCTTGTAATCGACTCTTCTCCTGTGGCGCGGTGATTGTGGTCACAGTCATGAGAGAAAGTCCTTTGTGATGTGTAGAGGGAAATACTCCGTAACCCACCTGAGGCGCCAGCATCTATGACTGGTTTTAAGAAACCTCATGCAAGACTCCTTCTGCACTTCCCCGTCGTGCGCCATAGATAATGACTCAAATTAGCATTAACACAGCTGGCAGAGGATCTCGGAGCAGGTAAAACCCAGATATGTAGTGTTCAGCCTGACTCACTTCATCCCGCCCCTAAAAACATGGGTGAAAACGTCTATCAAAACTCATTTAGGAGTAAAGTTTGCTAGCTGAATGTATGACTAAAGGACAACTCTTGGTTAAAAGTCTGAGACTCACTCAGCCCTTGACCAAGAGATTTGCCGGCAGCTTAGACGAGCAACGTCTCCTGTGGGCGGTTCCTCTCGGTAATATCCTGCCTACGTACATCCTGTCAATCCTCAGCGTCGTCGTCACCGCGTCGAGGTACACTACGACAATCACTATCAGCCTGCTGAGTAGGCTTAAATGTCCGACAAAGATACGTTCTATTGCACACAAGGTAAATCTCAATGCCCGATTGTCATAGATAACTGCTGATTAGCAAAAGGGTTTTAATACCCGTATCCATCAGTCCACTTGCGCCAGTGTTAGGGTGAAACAGATAAATTCATGCCTGATGCATGCCTCTTCATACTGCAGTGCTAAGCTTACGATTTAACCAACGTTAAAGGTGTCTAGCGTGATGATAAAGAAGAATGTACCTATTTGTGTGGTCATCAGAACCCTGCATCCGCGAACTGTTCCCTTCTGATCTTCGGAAGGCGCAGCCTGTTACAAGCAGACAGCTCCACATACAGTTGTAAAGTTAAGCAGTAATGTGCGGGACGTGACAATTCCTTGGGCAAGCCCAGCGCGTTATGTGTCGGCTCTGCATTTTTGGTGGGGTAAAACTTACTTATTTACTTCTGAGGGTGCAATTAACATTTCTTAGCCAACATAATTGGCACACAGAAACCAGACTATAATTTTAACAGATACTGCTCGCAGTAGGTTGAAAGTGGTCGATTTTTTGGGGGGTTTTGTTTAACATAAATGGATGGATGGATGGATTGAGGGCTTCCAGTCTACACGTGCTTGCCCTTAAGCAGTCCTCCGGGGGCAATAAATGTAGATAAAGAGACAAAGAGGACACTACACAAATGAGGCAGCATCATGTCCCACGAAACAATGGTCACAGTCAAACTTGAGATAGGATCACCGTCGTCTTCCTTCGAAGTCGGAGTACATGTGCCCGAGAGGCAGAGACCCAGTAAACGGATGTAAATGCAAAACGCAAATCCTGGTACAAAGCCAAAGGTCCAAACGGACAAACAGCCAGGATTTTCTGCCGGAATTCAGAGCCGATGAGCAGGAAGAAGAAGAAGCAGACTCCTCTCCTTACCTTCTCTCTTTCTTACGCTCTTTCTCGCTTTTTCTCCCTTCTTGTAATTAAACCCCCCCCCCCCCCCACCCCCACACACACAAACACTTGCAATCTCACCCCCTCCCCCTTTTTTTTTCCTTTTTCGTATCATATTATCTCAAATTCGCCTTGACATAATCACGAGCATACAAAACTTACCTGGGTTTCGTTGTGCCCTATCTTAAACATTGCCGTCACATTTCTTACAAACTCCAGTTGCTGTACGAAGTGGGGACCCCACATTGAATTAGAGCTATCTAGCATGAACACCACATCGGCTGGTGTATTGCCGCAATATTGCACTAAAGAAGAAAAAAACAAACAGTTCAAATGAATGAAAGTACAGTACCCTTTTCCATGGCCTTATGGATATTGGTCACATTAGATCAATCAGAATTCGGTAGGTGATGTGCCCAACATCACGCCGGCAGACCTTTACTTCCCAGGACTATATCTTGTACCCACTCAAAGCTGGGTCGACCTGGGAGCTAAGTCCGGTTCCGCAGGATTTGAAGCTATGACCTTCAGACCCAATGACGAGCGTCTAGCCGTTACAACATGGCGGCTTTCATGTTTCTATCGAGCTAAAGACACCGTTCCTTGAGCTCATTGTCCTAGATCATTCCGGGTCCTTAATGAGCTTTTATTTCAATGCCGGACTCACAAATCTCAAATACAGTTTCATGAAGTTTTGATGTTTTGAACAACGGATCAACATTATGGCACATAGGTAGCAACCTATTAGTGTTCCGTTCTTCTTCTAACTCAAGTCTGTGTCCGATTAAGCTCAGCACAGTGCACAGGCTCTGTGGTGCCGGTGAGGATCCTGAAATACTTTAGTTAAATTTTAAACTCAAAATATTGCCCGAGCAGAGCTGCTGGCTACTTTTTCGAATTCTAACTGCCAAGGGATTTTTTACGTGCGCAACAATGCACAAGGGCGTCCAATCTCACTAACCAGAGACCAGAGCAAATTACTAGTAGTCAAAGTCAATGTAAAAAAAAATCCCAGCCTTACCGGGGATTGAACCCAGAACCTCTAGCACTCGAGGCAGACACCATGTGTCGAGACCACGCAGCTCCCTTATAATTTTATAACAGATGAAAGAAAGACGACAAACAACCATATGGTGCTAAAGGGTAAAGGCTAAAGTCGAGAGAATCGACTTCATTGCACCAGGTTTTTAATATCAGTAGCTCAGTCTCTCTCTGCAGAAAAGTTACCCTCCTGCCGAGAGCGTAGCTCAAAAACGGAACTTCGTAGCTCCGGCGACGATCTCCATGGCTCACTCTGAAAACTGCACCCTTGAACAGAATGAAGCAGCCGTGACACGAACTAACAACATTCACTCTGAGCCATCGACGTAGAATAATAAATGTTGAATTAACAACTGACATCACAGCAGAACTAGGGATACTCCCATAAGCGCCCGTCCCCAATTTCAGCAGCAAGCGAAGAGTTCCATTTACGATGGCACCAGTAACTAACTGTCTGACTGTACTTCCGTCCCGCCTTTCCCTTTAGTGTTGAGTATCAACGCCAGACTTCCTGGTAACTCCTAGCAGCGATATTCTTCTTAGACCCTAATGATCTATTGGTGACTCCGCACTGTTTACTCGCTCCTAAAGGGCCCTTACAACATTCAGCTTGTCATACATAAACTCACCACCAAGTGGTGCAGAACCGTCCAGTCTATCTGCCTGTTCATAACCCAACACACGGGAATGCCCTGGAAAAAATATCCAAAGGATGCTTACTACCCAAGACCTGTGCAGTGATGCTTGCCACTCTGCACAGAGCCTACCTATCTCCACCTTTCTTAACATGCTCTGTGAGTCAGTTACAATTACGGCATGTGTGTACCGACGTAGATACATGACATAACAAGCTTTGAGAAGGCTCCTTGGCAGGCGCTAGAGGGGCACAGCTGCAGCTGGCGTGAAGAAATATAATGCGACGTGAAACATGAACGCTGCCATGTCATTTAATGAGAAAGATGGCGACTCTGCTGGCTATGTCAGGGTAACCATGTAAACGGTGTCATTAAAAAGATAGATAGTCTCCGTGGTGTAGCGGCAAGACTCTAGCCAGCGGATTGTAAGGTCGTGAGTTCAGGTCCTGACGGAACAGGGCTTTCTTGAAAAATTACATTGGCTCCAATGTCGACCCACTCTTACGTGGGTACCAGGTGCAGTCCTGGGAAGTAAAAGCAGCCTGCGTGATGTCAACCACATTACCTACTGATTGGTCTATAACATACTTGTCTAGCCCTATGTGCGCAAAACGTCTAAAATCGTGGAAAAGGATCATTTACTTGATTTTTTTTTAAATTATAAAGATACACCAGGATAGAAATGGAATATGGGTGAGTAATGCGTTCCAAAACTCTTGCCGTCACACTTTAACAAATACCTCAGAAACTCGTGTACGGATCAACACGAAGTTTTGCAGTGGCCTTAGATTACCCATGTCCTTATGATTTTTTAGTTTGCAGTTGCGTAGGTCCTGCTGTTTTCTTAAAGTGGTGAACTACTTTCAACTTTTTTTGACTAATAATTACCGTAGACAGAAAAAGAAAATACAATATACAGCAATTGATACATGGGTGGGCATTGTTCTGCGATGCGTGAGGATTTTTTTATAGCCTATAGGGCATACAATGAAATTTGTATTTATCTAACAACTTACGGTAAGAAACTGCTATAGAACATCACTTGATGGTGAAATGCTAATGATGTTTGACGTTTTGAAAAGTTCTTCTTACTTAGTTTATACAAGTAACTGTAAACATGCTGACTGTTTGATGTGAAAACACAATACAAAGGCTTATTATTAGCAGGCTGCATGTAAAAGTTCCATACATTACACCGAATGGTTACTGCGTTACACGTTTTTAAAGTAGGGCAGGATTTTTGGAACGCACTATAGTATCAAACACCCCATGCGCCATTGGTGAGAGAAGGATTCTCTGCCTTCCTGGTGTATTTACGTTTTCTTATTCTCTCCTTAAATGCATTTCAAATAACTCGCCTAACCTTACTCTTTGTGCCGGACCACGCAGGTGTCCAAGACAATACGCGTACTGATTATCTGGCAGACAGGGCAGTTACGACGAGTGACCCCGCACTGGACACAAGTGATGCCATTAAAATGCTATGTCAGCTGCATATCGCAGAGAAAGAAGATCACGACAAGCAGCAGACTCGGTATCCTTGTCCAGACTGGTGGACATTGGGATGCAACCTGGAGTACACATACATGAACCAACGGCACACGTCGTCTGGTTAATCAACCCTGAACGGGCATGATACGTTGCTTTACTCCTGCTGGGCTGCTGAGGAGGAGATCGGAGCACCTACGGATCTTTCCGGAGTGCATCGATGATAGTCCTAACTAATCCCTGATCAGTTTTGTTTCTTCTTTTTCAGACAATAAGTTTTCTGTCTGCTTAAGACAGCCATTCCTCGTTGGGGTTTTGAAGCCCCATTTTTGTGGGGGTGGGGTCATTGTCAAGCATGTCGTAAAATACAAGTGGTTGCGAATTAACTGAAATCGAAATTTTGGGTAAAAAGGGAAGAAAACAGGTATCTGAAAACCACAACATGACAATCGCTTTTTTAAGGTCAAGCAAAGAAGACGAAGAATAAAAAGAAGAATGAAGAAGGACGTAGGGAGAAGGAGAAAAAAGAGGAAGAAAAGAAGACAGACACAAAAACAGACTGATTGCACAGGATGCAGATAAATTAGATGACTTACCTGTTGTTTGACATTTTACCTGCCGAAGGGAAAAAAAAACAGGTTAGACAAATGTAATGCTTGTTTAAATTTTTACGTGGAAACACATATGATTGCTTCAGTTGTTTGTTAGTCATAAAAAGTTGTGCTGGGATGTATGTATGTGGTTGCTAATGAGGCGTAAAATGTTATAAGGATTCAAGGATGGTTAGAGAATAATCCAACAGGTTAATTGCAAATGCTGACAAGCTGTATTGATAGGATTTGTAATCTGCGGACAACAGCTTTGTCAATCATTCTTTCATTTTAAGACAGCGATTTATTGTGTAACTGAGTAGAAAGAAAATATCCTAGGTAGTGTTCGGAGAGGGCGGACATACGGTCTGGACGTTAAATGAATACCAATGGCTGAGAGAAAGAGAGAGAGAAGGGGGGGGGGGAGAGCGAGGCAGAGACAGAAGAGAACATATCAGTTTAAATACAGACATCTACAGAGAGACACACGCACGCACAGAGAGAGAGAGAAAGAGAGAGAGAGAGAGAGCAAGGCAGAAACATAGGAGACAGTGGAGACAGAGGACACAGCCAGCCAGCCAGCCAGCCAGCCAGCCAGCCAGCCAGCCAGCCAGCCAGCCAGCCAGCCAGCCAGCCAGCCAGCCAGCCAGCCAGCCAGCCAGCCAGCCAGCCAGCCAGCCAGCCAGCCAGCCAGCCAGCCAGCCAGCCAGCCAGCCAGCCAGCCAGCCAGCCAGCCAGCCAGCCAGCCAGCCAGACAGCCAGACAGACAGACAGACAGACAGACAGACAGACAGACAGACAGACAGACAGACAGACAGACAGACAGACAGACAGACAGACAGACAGACAGACAGACAGACAGACAGACAGACAGACAGACAGATAGATAGATAGATAGATAGATAGATAGATAGATAGATAGATAGATAGATAGATAGATAGATAGATAGATAGATAGATAGATAGATAGATAGATAGATAGATAGATAGATAGATAGATAGATAGATAGATAGATAGATAGATAGATAGATAGATAGATAGATAGATAGATAGATAGATAGATAGATAGATAGATAGATAGATAGATAGATAGATAGACAGATAGATGAAAAACAAAATTACGAAATATCTATTTATACTAGGTCACTTTTTTGCCAATCAGACCCGTCTTACAATACGTCCCTCCGAATACTCCTCACTCAGACATTAACTGTATTTGTATCTGCCGTAGAACACGTCAACGTGTAAGGTTACATGTACAAAACTTAGGGCAACGATTTATGAAGCCCGCGTCCCATGCAATAAGTCTGTTTTATTTCTGACTTTATGATTACAAAAAAATGCCTTTCTGCAAATATTTAATTAAGTAATAATATTTACTGTCAGTAAGCTAACAACGCCTCTTCTCTCGGGTGGTGCATGAGGCATGTTATGCTGGGACCGATATTTAACGACGAATCGGCGATAAACAAGTTCAAATTCATTTCTTAAAAAAAAAAAAAAAAAGTTTTAGCTATACAAATAACTTTTAAGTAGGGACCATTTTACGTTGCCTAGCCCAGAAAGAGAGCCGAGGTCCATGTCATTCAAGTATCGTCGTGCCGCAGGACCTCTCCTATGTTTTTCGGGGGTGTGTTATGATATAGCTTGGTGTGGCGTTTGTCTATAGGTTTCGTGGAAGGTTGCGTTGTCGTGAGTCTATTTCAGGCGTTACAGTACTGCAGGAGAAGCGCCGTAGACGTGATTATTCTTGAGTAACGAAACTATGATGTTTTTGTATTTCAACGTTCGTTGGTGGTGGCTTCCCCCCGAGGAAAAGAAAGCACTTACAAGGAACGTAGTATCCGAAAAATATCGCTGTTTCTAAAGTCCCGAACCGTTGCGCAGTTAGCAAAACTAGGAAATAATTACGCCAGCGAGCTATGAGAAGACGAAACATTACCGGTCGGTTAAAGCGTTGAAATTAAGGAAAACGTGACACCCCTGCAACATATCAGAGGCCCTACGACCCGACGTGGTTTGAGTGGCAAGGAAAGGCATTTTTGAGGGGGGGGGGGCGGGAAACGTAAAATAAACCATAAATAATTACCTACGCACAGATAGACAAACATTTAAATAAATGTATTTTTTTATAAAGATTAAAGTCGAAAGGATCCAGTTCATTGCATCTGATTTTAGTTTTTTAGATCGGTCTCTCTTCGCAGAACGGCTAGACGCCTCACGGGAGCCTCATTCACAAACTCTGTAACTCCTGCGACGATCCCTAGAGATTTCTGTAAAAACTGCGATCGTGAACTGAACAGCGCCGCCATGAAAGACGCCTACGACATTCAGAGCCCGAGGTTAACGGTTTGACCACTTCGTCAAAGAAACCCTCATGCCAAGCTTAGTTAGTTAGTTTCGTATCCTTTACAGGACGTTACAGAACCAACCATAACTGCCTCTGGCTGTTATGTGGTTTTTCTAGGCAAATTTACGTCCAGTATTTTGCCATTGCTTTCTGAACTGTGGGCTTTCTCGATACCACTGTCGAAACCAACGCAAGGCACATGGCCCGCAGCTAGGATCGAACCCGGCATCCCGGCATTACGAAGCTTTCGCATCGACTTAGCCACAGAGCTGACCATGCCCAGCTTACTTTTAGCACACACACACACACACACACACAAAAGTAAAGGACTTGTCCCCTAAGAATTCAGGGCTATTGGACATATGGAGCTAGACTTGTATTTTATAGTCCAATCGGCACTTGATGCGTGTTGTGATCAACATTAAACTGGCCGCCTTTACTTTCCAGGACTTAACACGTTTCCATTTAAGGCCGGGTCGAACTGGAGGCCACGGTTATTTTTCTTTTAAAAATGTCCGGTTTCGTTGGGATTTGAACCCATGAGTTTCGGATTCGCAGGTGAGCGTCTAACCTTTACATTATGACGCCTATATAAGAGCACTAACATAATGATTTATCCCTCACATCTACAAGAACGAAAAGGCTGTCAAAAACAACATTCTTACATTTCAGTAATTTGCATTCTCTATTTCGTTTGCAGAGACAAAAAATGACAGGCAGATTCCGTCCTAGTTAGTGTCTTCCTGTATATTATTTACGTTTCTCGTTACCAGCTGAAGAATTCAACACATTCAGTCGGTAGCGTGAATTTTGCAGAACCATGCTCCGATAAAAACCCATCTGAAATCTTCTCGATCATAAGCAAAATATCCCGCTCCAGATACACACATCTGAAGATCATCCGCTACATCCTACACCTATCTTCTCTTTGGCCTTCCTCTTCCTCTTTTCCCAGGCCTATACCCCTCCAATATTGTTCTCTCTAAACTTCCATGACGTTTCAAGTGACCAAAATATTCTTTTTCTTCGTCTTCTTCTTCTTCTTCTTCTTCTTCTTCTTCTTCTTCTTCTTCTTCTTCTTCTTCTTCTTCTTCTTCTTCTTCTTCTTCTTCTTCTTCTTCTTCTTCTTCTTCTTCTTCTTCTTCTTCTTCTTCTTCTTCTTCCTCCTCCTCCTCCTCCTCCTCATATTTCTTTTTGCTCTTGTCCTTTTTCTTCCTCTTCCTTCTTCTTCTTCTTCTTCTTCTTCTTCTTCTTCTTCTTCTTCTTCTTCTTCTTCTTCTTCTTCTTCTTCTTCTTCTTCTTCTTCTTCTTCCTCCTCCTCCTCCTCCTCATATTTCTTTTTGCTCTTGTCCTTTTTCTTCCTCTTCTTCCTTCTTCTTCTTCTTCTTCTTCTTCTTCTTCTTCTTCTTCTTCTTCTTCTTCTTCTTCTTCTTCTTCTTCTTCTTCTTCTTCTTCTTCTTCTTCTTCTTCTTCTTTTTCTTCTTCTTCTTCTTCTTCTTCTCTTTTTACTTCTTCTTCTTCTTCTTTTCTTCTTCTTCTTCTTCTTCTTCTTCTCTTCTTCTTCTTCTTCTTCTTCTTCTTCTTCTTCTTCTTCTTCTTCTTCTTCTTCTTCTTCTTCTTCTTCTTCTTCTTCTTCTTCTTCTTTTTCTTCTTCTTCTTTTTCTTCTTCTTCTTTTTTTTTTCTTCTTCTTCTTCATTTTCTGCTTCTTTCTCATCTTTTTCTTGTTCTTCTTCCTCCTTCTTCTTCTTTTTCCTTTTCTTTTTCGTTTTATTCTGTCTCTGCGGTGGCTAGAAAATAAGATGCATACACATGTCGTAATTGTAACAGACTATGAAATTATGCTGGAAAAGGTAAAGGCAGGGATGCTTCGAGCAGAGTGGCAAGCTTCACTGAAAAGGTCACGGGTAGTGAGCATACTTTGGATCTTTTCTCCAGACTATGCCGGCGTGGGGGTTAATGAACAGGCAGACACATAGGCTGGATCTGCACCACTGAATGGTGAACTGATACACGACAAGGCAGATGTTTTTAAGTGGGAGTTAGGCTGCATTTTCCAGTGGAAGTAGGTGGGCTGGGGTTAGGTCCAGCATAGATGTTTTGAGGTCGTTAAAAGCATCAGAAAGCAGGAAAACCCAGTCTTACCACCCTCTAAAAAGTTGGACTGTCCTGTGATGTCATCTGGGGGAGGATATTAATAAAGAACCCTTTATTTTAAAGAGTCACAAATTAGGCATGCAGGCCTGTCTTACGTCACAAACACTCAAATTTCACACTGCAATTGTCTTGTATCGAGCATTGGTACTTTAATTCTAGACAACCCCATGTCAACGGCATCGAGATTTCATAAGGAATTTCTAGGGATTTCTGCTGTAATCTTATTGGCCAAGAGTTAGTTTCTTCTAGTGGTCACAGGACAGGTGAAAAGTTCACACAGCGGCCACTGGTCGGGTCGTTACCTGGGATACGAGCTAATTGAATTCTGGGCGATTAACACAAAGGCTCCTGCAGAACACAAAGGATTCTGCAGTCAAGATATTTTCCTTGTCCAAGTCGGACGTTCCCTCTTTGTGAGGTTTGGATTAACCGTTGCTTACGGGAGACAGTTTAATGTCTATTTATTTCTTATAATGGCAGGAGTCCATTGAGAAAGATTGTTATATCATAAGAGTAGATAATGGAGATTTATTATCGTACATGTTTTATTGAATAATCATCATCATCTTGTGACGTGTAACTTTAATGCCAATAAAGTTTATGTGGCCTGTCACAAGCGTTATTGTTAACTTGTAAAGATAACAACTGTATTACATGATGCTGTGCCAAGTGTGCCAGTTATAGTATGCAGGACTTCACTGTAGCACATCCATCAAGGAGATATCCAGCGGAATACTAGAATAGGCACCCTAGGCCTAAATACTTGGTTGCTGATACTAAGGAGTATCAGTGCGTAAACATACGTGTTGAATATACAGTGTACAACAGAATGTACAACAGTGGATGGCCAAGCCGGTCCTTTGATGGATTATAAACAATGTTGATTTATCCAGTGTTCGTGCTCCTGACTGATGATCGTTTGAACGAATACATTTAACTGTTCGCACATAGACGTTATAAATTAATGGATCCTGGAAGGAGTTATAAACTATTTTTTTTACGTGTATGCAGTGTTAACGGGTGTTTCTAGCAGCTTTACAAACATATCGGACATACGTGAACTAACAGTAGGCGTTAATTGATTGCGGTTTACAGCTGTATAAAGTGCTGGTGACATTAGCAGTGTTATTTAACTATATAGAATTAAAAGTTTTTATGCCGTAATTGACATTCTTCAACGGAGTTCGGCAGTGGATGCTTGAGTTTCGCATCCTTACTACTAGGTTCCTGTTCGCAGTACGATTAAGGATCGCAGTACGACGCCTAAGGATCGCATTACGACGCCTAAGGATCGCAGTACGTCGCCTAAGGATCGCAGTACGACGCCTGAGGATCGCAGTACGACGCCTAAGGATCGCAGTACGACGCCTAAGGATCGCATCGACTTGAGGATCTACGCTTACGACGCCTATGGATCGCATCTGTGGATTTAAATCGGGTAGTGTTTTTTGTTGACGGATGGGAGTTGTGTTGTGTGCTCGTTTCGTCTCATAACATATCCGAGGTGTTAGAGTGAATGATTATCATCCATGTTTTCTGTTATTTGTAACATTAATATATCAGCTCATTGAGTTTGGGATGACATATTAGTTCTTTTCTTCAGCTTTTCTTGTCAAAATGGCAGCTCTGATATAGAGGATATGCAAATATTCGTGGCCTTTCTGACAATTAGTCGCTAAAATTGTATGCGTTAAGTGTGTTTCCGTCGTCACGTCATTGGTGTGCTTTTCTGTTTACTTTTCATTATTTTTTTTTTTTATGACAGGCTTGTGGTGTCAACTTTATTTTTACTATTCGATTCTCTCAACGTTGTCGTTTTGTACATTCGTTGCAATGAACGAAGTGTAGCATCTTGTTTATCAACCATTGTTTGTCTCATCCCTTTTTTTTCACATTTATTATTATTTTACATATTCTGTTTTGCAAAATACATCGAGTTATAATGGCTTCCTTTGCGGATTTTGTTGAGCTAGGCCGATCTATGAGTTTAGAGGGGCCAGAGTTGGTCAAATTTGCCGAAGCCAGATTAAAAGAAATCACAGAGAGAGAAGAAAGAACGTTAGAAAGACAGCAGAAGAAAATTGACTCTGAGTTGAAAATACAACTAATTAATGCAGAAAAAGAAAAAGCAGAGGCAGAAATAGAAAAAACAGAGGCAGAAAGACTAAAACTAAAAGAAGAGTCAGAAATGCTGATTTGTGTAGAGAGAGAAAAGGCTGAACTCAATTGGGTTAGAAAAGGAAAAGTTAGAGGCAGAACGGATACTTAAGGAACAGGAGATAGCATTTAAAAGAGAGCAGACGTTGCAGCAGATGCAGGAAAATGATAAGCAGCAGCAATTTAAAGATTGAGAACTAGAATTGTCTCACAAGCAGCAACAACTTAGATTCGACACTGAGATAGAAATTGCTAGAGTAGAGAGAGATCAAATGATTGCTATTAAGGAGGCAGAGAGCAAGACAAGTGTGGAGATGGATCAGCTCTTCAACCGAGACAGGAATAATGGGTCATCCAGGCCGAAGTTGCCCTTTTTAACAACCAATGATTGTTTACACTCTTTCCAAGAAAGGATGTCGTCAGCCCAGATTCCGGAGACGCAGTGGGTAGCTCGTCTAAGAGATCTACTAACCGGAACAGTGTTAAACACGTTCACTAATTTACCATTGGAAGACCGTGCATCATTCCAGACAGTGCGTCAGAAATTATTGGCTTCCCAAAATTTGACAGAGGAAAACTACCGTCAGAAATTCAAAAACACAATGCCTTCCTCTGAAAAAAGTTTTAGTGATTTTGTTGCCAATTTTAAGACCTTGTTTTCTAGATGGACGACTCTGGCGCAGGTCGGTAATTCTTATGATCGTCTAGCAGACCTGATGATTAGGGATAAGATTATGTCCTGTTGTAGCACAGGATTGTTTGCTTTCTTCCAAGAAAGAAAACCGCCTTCTATTGAGGAAATGGTAAAACTGGGTGAGCAATATATGAGTGCTCATCCTGGCAAGTCATTGCAAAAGGAAAGTTACACAGAACCTATTCCTGCCGCATCTAGCATGCGCGTGAACCGCTCACATTATTCACAAAATAATGTTGCTCAGAAACCTAACACTTTTGGCAGAGCAGGTCACTTTAGAAGCCACAGCTAAGATCGTTCCAGACGACCAGACAGAGCCTTTCAGAAGACAGAACAGTCACATAGGTACTTAAGCCGGCCTAGAGGTTGTCAGTACTGTTCTTCCTATCGTCACCAATCAGACCAGTGTCAAAACAAAAGTTATAGACGGGATGATTATGAATCTCCAACACAAGACAGGAGGAGGCACTATGATAGCAACCTCAAATGCTTTGTGTGTGGGGGGAATCACCTGAAAAGATTATGTCCTAGAGTTACACCAAGACAGGGCAATGTAGTTCAGGTACAGGACATAACACATTCCAGCCACAGTGATACAGTACATGTCAGAGTTCGACCTGACATCGTGTATCCTGCTTTGCCCGCCATGCCTACAGAATGTGGATTACCTCTTCATTTTGGGTACATTGGCAAGGTTAGATCTACAGTTCTAAGGGACACAGGCGCGAATGTTATTGGCGTGGCAAAATACTTAGTCCCTGCATCTGCCTATACAGGGAGGTGTGCAAAATGCCGCACATTCGGTGGAAATCTTGAAAAATATCCACTTGCAATTGTAAAAATTAGATGTCCCAATTTTACTGGAGTTGCAGAGGTATGTGTCGTAAACCGAGGTTCAATAGATATCATTCTTGGTACAGTTCCAGGTGTGCAAGCGTGCACAACTGAAGATATTCGGAAATGGAACGATGACAATCACACAGTGGCCAAAGCTGTTACACGAGCACAGCAGAAGCACATAGACAGAGATAGGCACATTTTAAAGTCCAGATAGCATTTCATGAGCTAACATTTTTGGGTCATGTTGTTGGAAATGGTCTCCTTAAACCAGAAGACAATAATGTGGGCAAAATTCTAAAAATCCCTACCCCAAAGACCAAAAAGCATGTTAGAGCTCTACTGGGTCTTTGTAACTTCTACGCTAAATTTATTACCCATTATTCCTCTATAACATCTGTGTTGTCTGAGTTGACAAGAAAGACGATGCCTCGAGAGGTGTTTTGGGATGAATCCTGCGCACAAGCACTCAGCCAGATACAAAGAACATTTAACAATAAACCATTTTGAGATTACCTAATCTATCACTTGATTTTTATGTTTCCTCAGATGCTTCAAATGTCGCACTGGGAGCAGTCATTTCCCAAATGTATGATGGGACTTTACACCCTTGCCTCTATGCAAGTCGCAAGCTGTCCGACACTGAAACACGCTATAGTGTCGGAGAGAGAAAAACACTGGGAATTTACTGGTCCATCGCTAAATTCTCCAGGTATCTGTTAGGGCGAAATTTTTTCGTTATCACGGACCACAAGTCACTTGCTGTTTTGAACACAGGTTCTGTAACAAATGCCCGGATTCTTCGTTGGACTTTATTTCTTCGGACTTTTAACTATACCATCATCTACCGGAGTGGTAAGGAGAACGTACTTGCTGACTATTTGTCCAGATTTCCTTGCACGTCATGAGACAATCAGTTCTTTTTACATTGGAATTTTATATTTTATTACACTGCGATGGATGCTTATATAGTGTTATCAACATACATATTCCAGATATGTATATTTCAAGGACATACCTATGGTATGTGTTAGCTAGTTTTGGACAGATGATTCCATTTATTGGGATTGACATTAATTATGATATGTGGATTTAGCTTATGGGTTATTAGTGAACCAGTTATGCTATTATATTTTATTTCTTGTTGTTTATTTCATGTCTTATTATAACAAAAGTTATCATCATTTTGTCTACAGCATTCTCACTTAACTACATGTTGATTTCACTAATTATAATCGAATATGAGTTGTCTAGATGACTACAACAGAGTTTGTTTGTTGTTTGTTTGTTTTAGTATCCAGAAGCCATGAATTGTTACACCCTTAGGCTCGGTATTATGGATATCGCAACCTTTCGGCCTTGATTCCATTGTAAATACCGTAAATCTGGGAGAAAATGTGGCTTTCCTGCCTACCCCCGGGATTGAACCCGGACCACAAGGAGTACGTCAACCGGTCTCCGCGAGATCCGGTTTAGCCAATTCCGCTAGAGAGCCGGGCCTACAACAGAGTTAAAATTATGCAACTGAAAACATAGATTTTCAGTTTGTGAGAGGGGGAGGGGGGATAAGCTGTTGTAATCTTATTGGCCAGGAGTTAGTTCCTTCTAGTGGTCACAGGACAGGTGAAAAGTTCACACAGCGGCCACGGGTCGGGTCGTTACCTGGGATACCTGTGCCAGTTGTGCCAGTTATAGTATGCAGGACTTCACTGTAGCACATCCATCAAGGAGATATCCAGCGGAATACTAGAATAGGCACCCTAGACCTAAATACTTGGTTGCTGATACTAATGGAGTATCAGTGCGTAAACATACGTTTTGAATATACAGTGTACAACAGTGTGTACAACAAAGTGTACAACAATTTCCCAGGACAGCCCCGGTATTATTAAGATATTAGCGTTAGGGCTAGTGATAAATGAACAGCGACTACTACTAACTCTATCCCTAACTCCCCATTTCATAGACAGTGGGACGTTCTAGGGATTTATCTACCAAATCTCGTACCGACGAGAGAGATATTGTCTAAAATGAAGGTACTCTAGGATGTTATATCCATACAACAATACACATACTATGAGTATTAAATAACATACGCAAATGAATGAATGTAAATGCAGACATCTAAGTAAATGTATATAATGCATACCACACACGCACAGATGCATGCATACCGTAGATACATACATATAAACATTCACATTTAAACACTCACACACGCATACACTGATCAAGTATGAAACTCAAAACAGAGAACAGTTCATTGTGACAAATATAACACAGATCGTGTCTAGACAAATAACAAACATGTCTACGCTTTTACAGAATGCATTTCTTTACAAACAACAAAGAGATAATTTAGAAGCCAGTTTGTGTGCCACGATCTTAACTACGCATTTAAATGTTTGAAAAATAATGTCTTTAATATTCTTCAGCATGCAAGCATAGATTATAGACGGGATCAAAATAGAAGTGAAATGTTCTGGACTTCATCAGATGATAACACACAATAGGCTCTTTTTAACAATAATCAGGATAATACATTCAGCGACAAGATACAGCGCTAAAAAGAGCAACATGCAAACTTGAGTTTCTCCGCATGGCTTCAGAGGCCACAATTTAGGGAAGGGGCTGGGATTAAAAGACATATTGCCTCCTAACAAGTATGTAATGAATGCCGAATTATTATTAGCCTGACAAAATAGGGGTTGATGGAATGTCGGTCAGATTATCGCAGAAGAAGAGGAGGAGGAGGAAAAAAAAAGAAGAGAAGAAAGAAGAAGAAGAAGAAGAAGAAGAAGAAGAAGAAGAAGAAAGAAGAAGAAGAAGAAGAAGAAAAAGAAGAAGAAGAAGAAGAAGAAGAAGAAGAAGAAGAAGAAGAGAAGAAGAAGAAGAAAGAAGAAGAAGAAGAAGAAGAAGAAGAAGAAGAAGAAGAAGAAGAAGAAGAAGAAGAAGAAGAAGAAGAAGAAGAAGATGAAGAAGAAGAAGAAGAAGAAGAAAGAAGAAGAAGAAGAAGAAGAAGAAGAAGAAAGAATAAGAAGAAGAAAAGAAAGAAGAAAGAAGAAGAAGAAAAGGAGAGAAGAAGAAGAAGAAGAATAAGAAGAAGACTAAGAAGAAGAAGACGAAGAATAAGAAGAAGAAAAGAGAAGAAGAAGAAGAAGAAGAAGAAGAAGAAGAAGAAGAAGAAGAAGAAGAAGAAGAAGAAGAAGAAGAAGAAGAAGAAGAAGAAGAAGAAGAAGAAGAAGAAGAAGAAGAAAGAAGAAGAAGAAGAACCCGCCAGTGGCTGACTTGAATTGGGAAAAGGGGGGGAGGGGGAAGAAGAAGAAGCAAAGAAGAAGAAGAAGAAGAAGAAGAAAAAAGAAGAATGAAGAACCCCCCAGTGTGAGTGGGAGGGGGTGTGAGTGGGGCAGGGGGTGGGGCTATTTTTCTCTTCACTGGTCCAATAGCCTTCTTAATGCCATCAAACAAAAATCTTATGTTGCTAGTACTGTCTGCCTTTTGAATCTGATCACTGAGTTGCAATCTGCTCTCTGATAGCTTCGGGTGATCTTGACGAGGCGAAGGTCACTACGTCTAGTAAGAATAACATCGAGCTGGTGCCAGTGATTAGAAATAGGGTGCCTCCAAGAGACTCTGTTTTGGGGGTTCACATTACAATAGGTGTTTGTTACGCAGAGGTTGCGGAGGCAGCAGAGTTCGAGCAGACACAGTACATTTCAGTTCATTTTTCCTACTCCGAAGTGTCCCAGACAAGATGTGTGTGAGTTGTGTTCAGCACCAATTCTTGCATTGAACTCCTCTAGAATGAATAAGGTACCCATGTCTTGGACCTCAATTACTGCGGGCAATAAGTTCCTCGTAGAACCTGTTTCTTTAGAATCAGATGAAAAAGAAGACAGGGTTAGTGCCAGTCCTGCTCTTGTCTGGCTCCTGATGTTAAGAATCCTTTCTATCCTCCAGTAGGCTGTGTGACAGTTCTAAACAAACGGCTCCTGATTGCAAAGCCTATGACTTGTTTCTTGGGAACTGAGGATGGTTTTCTCTGCCAACATAATATATAATCTTTCTCCTTGATGCTAACAGAGGAGGAAAGCCGTGTTTCCTGTAGAGCCACTATGCTCATTTTCTGTCTGCATAGTTCATAGCTGATAACTGCAGTTTCCCTATAAATAATAGCATTGTTCGCGTGCTTCAGATCGTCTCGAAAACCTGGTATCATGGTCATCACATTCCATGCACCTGGCTTTAAAGCTGGGATTATGTTTGCTTTTCCCCCTCGCGTAGGTACAAGGGCTACGATCTGTCCAATATGATTACGACGGTCTCCCCTACCGTCAGAAGCAAACCCCTGGCGCCTTGCTCTAGGATAATTGAGTACAGACTTATAACCGGTGACTGCTTCTTCCTGTGTTGTCTCGGGTAGGCGAAGAAAAAAAGAAACCTGGCAATTCTTGAAAAGGAAATCTACCAACACTACCTCGCTATATGATTATGCAGATATTTTTTGCGGCCCACTTGGACTTTTCCGAGGGGCACCGATTGAAGAACAATGCGTAAAAAAAAAAAACGTTAGGAAGATGAGAGTTAGTTGGCAAAACAGGTAACAACGCTAAGCTCTATGCGGTAAAACCACGTTCGAATCTTCTGAAAGTTTATAGGTTATTTTCTGTCTAGGACAAAAACAAAATCATAATCTGCACTGTCAGTGGCGACAGATCTAGCCATGCAGCCCAAACTCTTGATGCTCAAATATTCCCCCGCCTACGCCTCAAGTGTAGTACCCCTTCTCTTTTTATTCCTCTTCTTCTTCTTCTTCTTTTTCTTTTTCTTCTTCTTCTTCTTCTTCTTCTTCTTCTTCTTCTTCTTCTTCTTCTTCTTCTTCTTCTTCTTCTTCTTTTTCTTTTTCTTCTTCTTAGTCTTCTTCTTCTTCTTCTTCTTCTTCTTCTTTCTCGTGTTCACCAATGTTAAACTCAGACGAAAAGCTCTGGTTATTTGCTTACTTTGGCCTTGTTCTAGAAACAGGATGTTGCTGGATATCCATTTAACAGATCTGGATTTTTAGTATGCAGACTGCTGGTTCCTACCTCTGAACAGATGCACTCCGATTCTGAAGGTAGCTCCCAGTCAGTCGACTCTTACGACACGATGCTTTGAGTAGGCAGTGGGTCTATCCTCCCTCCCCCCCCCCCACCCTCTCACACACACAATGGGACCCCGGAACTCACACAGGGATACATTATTATATTTTTTTTTGCAGTTAGGAACAAAGAAACATATGGAGTTTAACAAGCAGAAACCGTACTCCACAATAACTCCTTATCTGTGCATTAGAGCTGACCTTTATGTATGTGAAAAGTGAGTCTAGAAACAATCCCGTTGACTAACATCCGTTACAGAGGAAACTGCTTTGTAACTGCAGACGGATAATTCGTGCATCTGCTGCGCGTTATCTGTGCATCATTAAATTACCTCGCATTTCTTCTTGTTTGCTGCACTCAAAGGGACGCCAAGCCGCAACATAATTCGAGTTTTCGTCTGTAGCATGATTTACCTCGGTGCAAACGTTGCATTTCCCGGTTAGAAGAATTCGCGGTTTATTGCTGTAAAAAAGCCTCATTAATATGAATTACAAGGCCGCGAAGAGTTCGTAGTAAAAACTGTTGCGCTAAATGGAAACTTCTGCTTCTACTTCTTCTTTTTCTCTACTCTTGGAATGCTTTGCGGAGTCAGGACAGAAAGAGAACGGTCATTTCTGTTCACTTTAAAAAAAATACAGTTTTATTTTTGTTTTTTGTCTCTGGTATTTCTGAGGTCCATGTCTGCGTGTTTGACCTCTAGATTTGTTACTGTTGCATCTTTATAACATTGCTCTCCGTGGTGCTCTGTCAGATGCCAGTCTTGTTTCATGACCAAACCACTTTGGAGCTTTTAAGTGAATAATGAGTTAAACATACCTCAATGGAACAATATTGTTTCCGTGTTAAACTAACGTTTGTCTTTAGCGATTTTGTGTTATCAAGATTTAAACGTAGATGCGCTAGTGATCTTCTGGGTGTCGAATCATAATTTACACACCCTTTTTGCTGACGTATAAGTTACATCCACATCCCTAATATTGTATGAGAAATAAATACACTGTAATGATCATCAAAATCTACTTCTGCCGTTAAGCTCCGTTGGGAGGAATAATTTGCGATCCAGTGCACGCTGGCTGCCCCTGGCTATTGTTATGCCGTAAAGGCATAGAGTGTCTTCAATGTTGTCAATCCATTATTCCGCGGCCGTCCTCTTGCTCTTGTAGCTCATCTTCTGAGATATACTGCTTGTGATGGTATTTGCTCTGGGTGCATTCTAACAAGATAAATTAACAGCCCTAGAAATGAATAAAAAAAAAAAAAAAGTTACCACAGAAAGAAAAAACAAAAACTTATTAAAACGTGTTTTAGAAAAAATTAAACAACAATAGTAAGTAAAGGTCCCGTTTCCACTCCTCTATGTATTTTGGGAATACACGGCTAGACCAATATTTTTATAGACCAATCTGTATTTGGTGGGTGATGGAGTCAGCATCACGCCGGCCACACTTACTTTTAAGGACTACACCGGGTACCCGCTAAAGTCTGGATCGACCTGCCTGTCAAGGTCATTTGGAAAAAAAAAGTCCGGCTAAGTTCAGACGCGAACCCACCACCTTCTGAGCCGCCGGTGGACACAAGCGCAAACACCACGGCGACAGCGAAACAAAGATAGGCATATTTTTTTTTTAAACACATGTTAGTTATAAGAATGGAGATGGTGAACATTTAGTGACAACTGGCAAACTTGATAGGACAAGAGCAAATCGAAGTAAAACATTAGCGCAGTCGATAGGAGACTCGCTTTCAAATCCAGCTGCCATTTGCTGCAGCCCACGGCTTGTGTTCGAAACCGGGCGGCTCCCCGGGGTTCACCCAGCCTCTAGGAAATGGGTACCAGAGTTAACACTTTGGGGGAAATGGAGGGACGTCGCTGTAGCTATGGAGTTGCGTGCGGACGGCAACACAGGCGGACAGTTTCTTATCAGCTGTCTGTACTGGTGGCAGAGCGCTTATGGTTTATAACCGGGTGCAATGACACTAGCTCGCATCTCCCGACTTTACCTTTGACCTTTTTTAAAGAAAATTACAGAGACTCTGGAAATCCTGATTTACGAAGCAGACACACGGGATCTTTCCCGTTAATTAAACTTCACCTGGACACACCAAGGTACAAGAGAATGGCGATGAGATGAGATAAAGATGAGATGAATGTGACAAATACGTAGTAAATTCTCGATTGCATCAGTTCCGGGAACTTTTTTACTCTACGAGTTTAGCTGTCTTTATTTTTTTACTATTTATACTTTTTCCCTCTTATTATTTCTTTTTATAGAAAACAAACGACAATATATTTTGAATATTCACATATTTAAAAGGTGTATTTATGGCACAGTTTAAAACCGTAGAGACCTCAGGAAGATACACGGCTTGGGCCTCACGAAATCAACCTTCCAAATACTGCGATGTGTGGTAATATTAGTATATTTTTTACCAGTGTTATTTGCGAAACTTATCTGACCTAAATTGAGACGATATATGTCAAATCTCAGGTTCTAATGATGTTGAGACTGCCGACTGAGTCCCTGCGGAAACAAGTTCAAGTGACACTGTTTTCTATGAGAGCACTTGAAGGACATCAGAACCATCATCCCACTGTAATTGATGCCCAGTCAGTGATAACATATATCAGTTAAATCTATTCGAAACCGCGGCTGACATCACGGTGATCTGTTGGTTTTTGCCATTATTGACACTGGTGCATGGATTCTTCCTGCATCATCGTCTACACTGAAATTTAAAGTAAGATTGTCCCCATTGAGTTGTTGATGGTAATGATATTTGTTTTGTTCAACATGATCGTCACTATTGTCCTCTGTTTATGTTGCTGCATTTGGTTTTTCTTCTTCTTCTTTTTCTTTTTCGTATTCTTCTTTCTCGTCTTCCATTTCTTTTTCTACTTTGGCCCCCATATAGTGGTTTGCAACTTCGGCTGTAGTTTAAAGCTAGGGTACTGTATCTGTGAATTTCAAGTTAACATCTCTGGTGTCAGTAATCGATATTTATTCAACTTTATGACATGCTTGTTTAGGACCAGCAAGTCTATTCTTGCCCTAGATGGGCACCAGAACTCACACGGAACATTAAAACACGTGATCATAAACACCTGGCAAACGAAAAACTGCATGAGATAGCACACGACAGCTAAGTATGAATTTGGACAGCAAGCCAACATAACAATTCAGGTCAAGAAACAATGCAGATTTATGCCCGCTAACATCTCAAGAGATGACAAGCGAAAGGCAAACATTTTCCAGATGATCAAACCGTAAATGTGGCACGGGGGTACACGTTTGTATAATGTATAGCGACAGGAAACAAGGAGAGATGAAATGTATAATGTATGACGACAGAAGTCAAGGAGCAGAGAAATGTTTCATATTTATAACAGTTTATTGAATGTGGAACCTTTGAATCATAAAACGTCGGGTTGACACTGGGTAATGAGATATCAGGTGTTTACAGTGGCGTCGTGGCTAGCACAAAAAGAGTCATTTTTGCAATGCAGATAATAAACAATAAGAGGAACCTTGGGCACAGCTCCTGCAGGAGATTTGAGTAACTATTTTGAGATCATGCATCTTTACCTTGGCAATTTGTGGTTTTGAGTCACATTCTCTTACTGATTACTGAAGGGGAAAAAAAAAAGCTTTTGAACTGAAATGTTACAGTAAAATTCTCAGAATTCTTTGGGCCAAGATGAAGAAAAACACTGATATCTTAAATAATCTGAGCTTTGAGGTGAATTAGCTCATTAACTGCATCCGGTTTTGAAAACTGGGATATTTCGGCCATGTTAACTTCATGATGGCCTGGAGAAAACGGTGACAGAGGGTATCGTTTCTAAAGAAACAAAACAAATGAGGCAAAGGCAGAGCTGCACGAAAGTGAATACAAGCCATTGAACGCACATTGTATATGAAAAAACATAAGTCTGGAGAACTGTCTGAGAAATAGAGACTCTAAACAGTGCCGTGGCGAGAGTGACGTTTTACAATGGACTACTACCGAAGGATTATGGTTATTTTTATAGACGCTCATCAGCGAGACCGAAGATGAAGGTTGCAATTTCAATCATGGCGGAATTTTTTTTCTTCTTTTCAGAACCTTTTCTTCTTATTCTTCTTTCTGTCTCTCTTCTTCTTCTTCTTCTTCTTCTTCTTCTTCTTCTTCTTCTTCTTCTTCTTCTTCTTCTTCTTCTTCTTCTTCTTCTTCTTCTTTTTCTTCTTCTTCTTCTTTTTCTTCTTCTTCTTCTTCTTCTTCTTTTTTTCTTCTTTTTTTTATATTTATTTTTCTTCTTCTTCTTTTTCTTTTTCTTCTTCTTCTTCTTTTTTTCTTCTTCTTCTTCTTCTTTTTTCTTCTTCTTCTTCTTCTTCTTCTTCTTCTTCTTCTTCTTCTTCTTCTTCTTCTTCTTCTTCTTCTTCTTTTTCTTTTTCTTCTTCTTCTTCTTCTTCTTCTTCTTCTTCTTCTTCTTCTTCTTCTTCTTCTTCTTCTTCTTCTTTTCTTCTTCTTCTTCTTCTTCTTTTTCTTTTTCTTTTTCTTTTTCTTTTTCTTCTTCTTCTTCTTCTTCTTCTTCTTCTTCTTCTTCTTCTTCTTCTTCTTCTTCTTCTTTTCTTCTTCTTCTTCTTCTTCTTCTTCTTCTTCTTCTTCTTCTTCTTCTTCTTCTTCTTCTTCTTCTTTTTCTTTTTTTTTTTTTTCTTCTTTTCTTCTTCTTCTTCTTCTTCTTCTTCTTCTTCTTCTTCTTCTTCTTCTTCTTCTTCTTCTTCTTCTTCTTCTTCTTCTTCTTCTTCTTCGCCTTCTTCTTCTTCTTCTTCGCCTTCTTCTTCTTTTTTTTTCTTTTTATTTTTTTTCCTGTTTCTTCTTTTTCTTTTTTTTTCTTCTTCTTCTTTTTATTTTTCTTCTTCTTGTTCTTCTTCTTGTTCTTTCTTCTTCTTCTTCTTCTTCTTCTTCTTCTTCTTCTTCTTCTTCTTCTTCTTCTTCTTCTTCTTCTTCTTCTTCTTCTTCTTCTTTTTTTATTTTTTTTTCGCCTGTCTTAAATTGTGTTGACATGTGGTTGCGAAGTCGATAGGTCCTTCTCTAAGGCGTAAATTAATGCCTTTCTCTAGCCTGTCCATTACATGGTAATCGTCTTTCGACGGTTTTAGTAGCTTTTGGAACTGACATTGGCTTTCCCAGAAATAGGGAAAGTAAATGCTCCTTTTCCACGCCTTAAGGCGTATAAGGCATATAGGGCTAGACCTAGATTTGTATAGACCAATCGCAACAAGATGGGTGCTGTGGTCAGCATGGCGCCGGCCGCCTTTACTTTCCGGGACGGCACCCGGTACACACTAAAGGCTGTGTCGACCTGAGAGTCAGGGTCGTTTAAAAAAAAAAAACGACCAGTTCCGCCAGGGAGCGAACCCACGACCTTCCGATCCGCATGCGAGGGACTAGCCGCTCGGCCACGGCGACTCCTGTAGAAACAGGTAACAAGGAGTTTTCTAACCGTAAAAAAGCGGCCCCTGTGATGCTGACCACATCCCCAGTCGCCGATTGGTATATAAAACAAATATGTTAGTCTAGGCTAGTTGCGCCAAGCGTAAAAAGAAAAGTCCCTCTTTTTTCGATAAGGTATCTGCTATGACTAATGGAGCATGGTATATCTGTTGTAACCATAGTGTAATTACTGTTATACTAATAAACAATGCCTGAGGTGCTTTTATAGACAAGGGAATTTGTGGAGGTAAAAAAACAACACATCTAACACTAAACATTAAACTGTTGATTCTATTGTCAAATCAGTATTGTTGTATGGAACGGAAACATGAACAACTAAGGCAATTACTAATCAATTACAAATATTCAATAACTGATGCCTGCGCAGAATAGAATAAATTAAATGGTATGGTAGAATAACTAAAGTAGAACTTTTGGAGAGAACTAAACAAGTTCTAGTGGCCAAAGACAAAAATAAAGACCAAAATACATTTGGAGATGGGCGTAAAAGAGGGAAGTTAGAAAAAAAGATGGGAGGGCATGGGGAGAACTGCATGCGATAGCGAAGTATAGAACGACTTCCCATGAGTTGGTTGAGGCCCTGTGCTCCATCGTGGGCTAGAGAGGCAGAAAAAGAAGGATTACTATTGATATAAAATACTGTTCTTTCCATAATGCTATAGCCGATGTCTTATTTTACAGTTAGCTAAAAAAAAAAAAAAAATAGAAGCACTGTTTTAAAAACTGACCTTTGCTCCAAGGCGGTCGCTTTCTAATATGACTACCAGGAAATCTTGGGTAGTAGCGATGTAAGTCACTCTACTGAGTGCCAAGTTGTCAGGAAAAATAAATCAGTAATCAAACTATATGCAATACTGACAGAGAAAACGAAACGGTCGTTTTTGAAGATATCTTGAACTTACTAATGCTCATCATCATCATCGTGTAGCAGGTCCTTTGCCGAACGTCGCTCTCATCACAGTCTGCCTGAAAAAACTCGGTCCCTAGCCAGCTCTCCCGCCTCGGTCATTTTTATATTCAAAGAGTCACTTATATCCTGTGCCCATCTTCGTGTTGGTCTGCCCCTGTTCCTCTTTCCTGATACTATGCTTCTTCTATAACTTTTTTTTTCAGTCCGCCATGACGCTGAGGAATGGCTGGCCGAACGGTTGAAAGGTCGGGCTCTCAAGAAGAAGACCCGTGTTCGAATCCTCACCTGCACAGTCGTGGCGACAGCACTACCCATGCGGCCGTAATCCTCAGGCTCAAAGACCCTTCTCCCAACACCGCAAAAGGTTGCATAATAAAGCCAGTAATTGGCAGTTTGGTCATGACGCTTCATATTACCAAAATATTTTAGCTTCCGAGACAAGATAGTGTTTATTACCCAATAGTCTTTAATGTCAAATTCTTTTAAAATGTCAGTTTCTATTCTCTTCTTTAACCATGGTACTCTGAAGATCTTTCTAAAGCATTTAAGCTCAAAAGTCCCTATTTACTTTCTTAAGTCCTATTCAACACATATTCATCCATCGAGTATGAACACACAAACATGTTATATACCAATATAAGCGACTTATCATGCTGTCGTTTATACCATGTGTTAACACTTGCCATGATAATAATCTTAGCTTGTGTTAATGGCTCCCGGCTGTTTTATGGTTACCAGCGTCTGTCTGTGGCAGACATTTTGTTGCTCTAGATGATTTCTTGCACATGATTTTGTCATCAAGGCTATGTGTAGTCCTTCATAAGCTAAGAGTATACATATATATATATGTCTTTGCAACTTCCTACTAACCTGTGTTTCTTGCATGGAAAAAAGGGGGAGTGGGTGTTTTTGAATCTACAATTACTTATACACGTAAATAACATTGCGAAGTGGATCAGAAGAACTCAGGTAATGTATAACCATCAAGGTTATTATTCACAAAGTACTTGTATCAGCAACAGCAGCAACAACAGATGTAGTTTTTGTAGTTGAAGAAGTGGCAGTAATATTCCTAATACTATTAATATTAGTAGTACGATTAGCAGCAGCAGCAGCAACAGATGTATTATTATTATTTGAAGAAGTAGCCGTACCCCTACTGCTATTAATAGTAGTGGTAGTGGCAGCAGCGGCATCGGAAGCATTAGTAGGGGTAGTAGTAGTAATACTAGTAGTATTTTTTTTTCTAATGGTACTAGTTGTGGTAGTGGTGGTGGTAGCAGTTGCAAATGCAGCAGTGTTAATAAAAAAAATTCGCAACAGAAGCGGCAGCTGCAGAGGAAGATGAAAAAGAAGAAGAAGAAAAATAAAGAAGAAGAAGAAAAAGAAGAAGAGAAAGAAGTAGAAGATAATGAAAGGGGAAGAGGATGTGAGGAGGAGGGAGAATAGGGGAACAAAGTAGGAAATTTAAAAAAAAAAGGTTACCAAACGGGAAACAAAGAAAGAAGACGAAGGTCATAACATCCTAGTTTATCCACCTTATATAGAATAAAAAATATTATCTATAAACGTACTTGTCTCAGTTTCAGCCCACTTTTGATCGTCTACCTACCTGCAGATGTTTACATGCTTCAAGGCATATTTAATCGCAGTTGTAACAGATCTCCAGCAATAATACCGTTAGAGTATCAAATAATGTTGTCTCAGTATCAGATTTGCTTGATACAATCCACACCTGTGATAAGGTGTTTATAATTAACGAGTTTATACCGCTAGAGGAATTAATCCGTCACATACATACATACTTTTATGTATACAGGTTTAAGTCTCACACATTTTGTTTAGCAATTGTTTCCATGCAGCGTTCGTGGCTTAGGCGGCGTGAGTCCGACTTGTAAATCAAACGTACCACGATCGAAACCCACTGCTGGCTGTGGGTATTTTTATCATGGTATGGGGCGTTGCAGATCGATCCAGGCGAAAATGAGTACCATAATGTATGTCCTGGGGAAGTAAAGACGGTCGGCGTAATGCTGACCACATTACCCACCAAGTGCCGATTGGTCTGTAAAAAAATATATGGGTGCTCTTTTCATATGCCCTATGCGCCTAAAGGCAAGAAAAATGGATCTTTACTTTACCTACTTAATTATTTTACTGGATAATTTTGAACTTGCTCTGATACCCCTGGTCGGTAGCGTATGTGGCTTGTGGCGATGCAAACAAGCTTCGTAAATTCGGGTTACCGGAATCGATACCAGCTGTGGGCGATATGGCAGCAGACCATCTTGTGTATGTTCTAAAAGTTGTATTGAAAGCCGACTGCTCAGGTGGCAAAGCCACACTCATCATCATGTAGCAGGTCCTTTGCAGAACGTCGCTCTCATCAAAGTCTGCCGGAAAGAAACTGAGCCTCCCGCCAGTTCTCCCGCTTCATGCACTTTCACACTCAAATAGTCACTTATATCCTGTGCCCATCTTCGTGTCGGTCGGGCCCCTGCCCCCCACCTCCTTCCTGGAACTACGCCTTCTGCTATAATAAAAATATAATATAAAGACACACTACTGAACGCAAAATAGTCTAGTAAAATCACAAACAGCAAAAAAAAAAAAAAAAAAAAAAAAAAAAATACGGGGCTGGTTCTGCAACGTACTGGAAAGGATTTACACATATTATTCTGGAACCCGCCCATTGAAAAAAGTGTCGGCGGCAGAAATTGTCATTTTTGATTTTTTAGAGAATACAAAAAGTCGAACGCATGACTTTCTGATATACAAGCACGCCTCTGGCCGCTACACGACGGCGCCTATCACTTTCCTAGCCTTCATTACGAACAAAATTGCCTATCTGCTTGAATGATTGAGGAGAGTGTGCTGGAGAAATGCTGACTGGCCGAGTGATTTAATTGCAAATAGTAAGCTCCAGAAAGGTTGTGGTTTCCAAATACAACAGCAAGGGCAGCGGAAATTTCTGAAATGTGATACGCGACACAAGAACACGTACATCCTGGAGTCAACGAAATACGTGGTTCAGACATGTGTGATGGTGAGGGGGAAACCCGCTCATTTACGGATAAAAATACACCAAGAAGAAGAACACAAATAAACCTATTTGGATATAGAGCTGGACGGAAGCCAAAAGCTGAGGGAGTAACAACATTGAACAAACGCTAATGAGATGGAACTTTGTCAAAATATTTACAGCCTTAGAATGCCAGTGAAGGTTTTTCTCATCTCTGTACTTCGAGAACGAGACAAAAAGTCTACATTCTAAAATATAGATTACCCTGTTTAAAAGTTTGAAAAGAATATAATTAGGGTTGTTAGTTTAGCAATTTTTTTTTTATTGCGAATAAAGGCAGGTGTTAGTATACCTGTTTAAGATTTCATATAATTTATTATTACCAATATTGTTATAATAATTATTTTGCTGTAAAAAAAAATCTAAATATATTTACCGGCTTGTTGCCCGCGTTTCCTTGTTAAGTTTACTTTGTGTATAAGCTCTGCTGTATTGTCCTTAGAGTTTTCAAGACGTAGTTTGTGTTGTTTTTAGTACTATGTTGATAAGGACTTGTTTTAAAATTAGGCTGTGTTTGTGTGCATTCTTTTTAGTCCCAATTTACGTTACATTTAGCTGAATTCTATTTACTGTTGTGGGTACTGACAAGATTTGTATATATGGAACGGGATACCCCTGGTTGGGACTCGGGGCCTTATTATAGGAAAAACAAGAATAGACCCACTGCTTACCCAAAAGCATGTCGTAAGAGTCGACTAATTGGGAGCTTCCTTCAAAGTCGGAGAGCATCTGCCTGAGAGGTAGGGAACCAGCAGTCTGCACACAAATTTGTCAGATCTGTAAAACGGATGCACACACAACACTCAGGTTGTGAAATAGGGCTGGAGTCCAGAGGTGGATGAACAACCAGAACTTTCCGCCGGAGTTTACAGCCGGCGAACGCAAAGAAGAAGAAGAAGAAGAAGAAGAAGAAGGAATCGGATAAATAAACAGAGAATTATGTAACGTATAAAGGGTACAAATGGATGATAGTGATGGTGACGACAACGATGATGGTGATGACGATAATGATAATAATAATGATGATGATGATAAAGACGATGAAAGGATCTCTTAGTTACTAGTTTACTGACCAGTTATTTTACAGAGGCAGTAAAACATATAGACAAAACTGGCCAGCTTTTTGAGATTGAACAGATAAAATGTAAAATGACGTTGTGAGTTTCTATTAACTTTGGCTGATCAAATACGGTGAGTTGATTAAGACAAAAGAGTGCATAATCTATCTACTCTGCATATTGTGACAAAAAGAGTTCATAATCTGTATACTCTACATATTGTGACAATAAGAGTTCATAATCTGCATACTCTACATATTGTGACAAAAAAGAGTTCATAGTCAGACTGCACATTTGACAAAAAGAGTTCATAATCTATATACTCTACATATTGTGATGAAAAAAGTTTATAAACTGAATACTCTATGTACTGTGACAATAAGAGTTCATAGTCTATATACTCTACATATTGTGACAAAAAGAGTTCATAATCTAAATACTCTACATTTTGTGACAAAAAGAGTTCATAATGTATATACTCTGGATATTGTGACAAAATTAGTTCATAGTCTATATACTCTACATATTGTGAGAAAAAGAGTTCATAATCTGAATACTCTACATATTGTAACAAAAAGAGTTCATAATCTATGTACTCTGGATATTGTGACAAAAAGAGTTCATAATCTATATACTCTGGATATTGTGACAAAAAGAGTTCATAATCTTTATACTCTGCATATTGTCACAACAAGAGTTCATAATCTATATACTCTGCATATTGTGACAAAAAAAGTTCATAATCTGTATACTCTAAATATTGTGACACAAAGATTTCATAATCTATATACTCTATATTGTGACAAAAAGAGCTCATAATCTATATACTCTGCATATTGTTACAAAAAGAGTTCATAATGTATATACTCTGGATATTGTGACAAAAAGAGTTCATAGTCTATATACTCTACATATTGTGAGAAAAAGAGTTCATAATCTGAATACTCTACATATTGTAACAAAAAGAGTTCATAATCTATGTACTCTGGATATTGTGACAAAAAGAGTTCATAATCTATGTACTCTGGATATTGTGACAAAAAGAGTTCATAATCTTTATACTCTGCAGATTGTCACAACAAGAGTTCATAATCTATATACTCTGCATATTGTGACAAAAAGAGTTCATAATCTGTATACTCTAAATATTGTGACACAAAGAGTTCGTAATCTATATACTCTATATTGTGACAAAAAGAGCTCATAATCTATATACTCTGCATATTGTTACAAAAAGAGTTCATAATCTATATACTCTGCATATTGTGACAAAAAGACTTCATACTCTATTTAACTTGCATATTGTGACAAAAATAATTTATAATGTATTCAATCTTCATATTGTGACAAAAAAAAATACATATTAAATTTGCTCTTCATATTGCTACAAAAAGAATTCAGAATAAATCTACTCTTCATATTGTGACAAACAGAGTTCATAATCTTTTTACTCTGCATATTGTGACCCAAAAAAAAGTTTATAATATATTTACTATGCATATGTGACCAAAAAGTAAAAGGTCATAAATCTATTTACTCTGAATATTGTCACAAAAGAGGAGTTCGTTGTCTATTTACTCCTCATACTGTGACAAAAATAGTTCACAATCTATTTGATGTGCATATGCAAAGAAACATAGTGTCTAAAATTTTTTTTTAGATTTTTTGTGTGTTTTTCGCTCAACTTGCCCTAATTTATAACAGTGCAGAATGTTCCGCATCAACAAGATGCAAAGCGGCCTTGTTAAGCTCATTTATGTCCTTTTTATGTAAGTGTTTTGATCTGTTTTCTGCGCTTCATCTGTATAATGTACACACGCAAGAAAAATTCAGACAATTCGGTGGGAGCCTTTCTCGACATAAACCACAACAACAACTGGGGACAGAGTAACCTCGCCACCCGTTCCCGCACGTGGTAAAGAGGTATAATTTTTCTTTTCTAAATTTAATTTTTTTTGTGAAAACCCCCACGCCCCCCAGCCCCTTTTTTTTTACTATTTTTTTTTTCTTTTTAAAACCAGCTTCCTTCCCGTCCCCCGCCCCCCTGGAAAGAAGGAACATGTAACGAACACAGGCCCAGCTACACACTTATGAGTGACGGAGTCAGGTCAGGACACTGTGATTGGACGTTCATTCAAGCGTGTTAACCTCTGCGACGCGTAAGTTTAAGTGGCAGGGATGTCAGGTTGGTGCGACATTGTATTGTCTTGACGGACTAACCGGCGACCACGAGTGCTCTATATTACAGACTGTGAGCGGTTTTAACGAACCCATAACATAACAGCTGACCCTAACTCCAACGCCCTCCCCTTTTACCCCACACACTGGACCTAGGTTAGACAAGAGAGAGCATTCTACAGCCCTCTAACGTAGACCAGCGTGACCAATCTTCAATGACAGGTCATTTAGTGTGAAGATGGGCAGAGATGGGCCTGAGTTCGTATCTAGTTTCGAGAGATTTGTGGCTAGGAAAATCAGCCCCTTGTTACTGTTTTGGTTTGTGTCGAGGAAGCATCTGACCTAAACGTCTAATTATTCCTATGTGCGTATGTTGTTTGCTCCCAACTCCAATTTCTTGTCCTGTTAAGGATACGGTACTAACTGTGTTTAGACCTCAATGAGCAGTACGTCAGAAGGCGAAAAGAGGGTCCTTTTTATTTATGAAATAAAGTACACCCCTGCTTCTTTCTTTCATTAAGATTAGTCGTCGGATTTACACATTACTAATTTACTTTCATCAATTTATAATTCAAGTCCATGATATTTTAATGGCTTTCGAATCGAAAGCGCGGATGTATGGCTTAGAGTTGGGTAAACTCGCTTTTCTACTTCTTAGCGTTCCCAGATGTAAACCTCAGCTGAAAGTTGTGGCTTTTGCTCACCTATTGATTTCAATCTTCTTCTATAATTTGAATTTTACCTACATAATTGACTTATCTATAATCATAATTTCGGCCCCTTGTCTCTTAGGCACCTGCAGTCCAGTCTCGAAAGCAGCATCTCCAATTAGTCGACATTATTGATACGGTTGCTTGGAGACAGTGGGTCTGTTATTATCTCATAAAAGAAAACCTGGAAACCCCCACGGTGAGTTCACCGTGTTGATAATCCCAGACATATTGACGTCGGTAACAGTCAGTTCCTGGGGACCATGAATCCATGACCGTCTTCAATACTGAAGACGGTCATGATGGAGCTGTCCCCCCTGTTCTAGGAACAACGTCTGCTATCTCTAATGCAGGGGGGACAATCCCTATATTTACTGGCAATCAACTTGATTATAAGGACCACAACCGCCAACACCAGGAGTGGAATTCAGTCTATTTGTACTGGTAATAGACTGGATCAAGAAGCAACTGCCAAAGCCATGAATGGAATTCAGTCTAATTTAGCTGAGAATAGACTGGACTATGAAGACAGAAACTGTCAAAGCCAGGAAATATTTTAGCTTAGGGGTCTGGACTTTGCTGATAATATTTCTCTTCTATCCCACTGAAGAAGACACACGAACAATTAGATATGCTTGAAGCAAGATCACTACCACATAGTCCACCTACAAACTGTGATACTTTATCGTTAAGAGGCTGGTTTTATCAATTGTAAAGTGTCTTCAACCTTCTACTTCCGGAGCATGTAAATACAAGTCCAATAACCAGGTTGCAATTGCATGTACACACCTAACCTTGGAATGTCACTTCAATAGAATCCTGTGTAAATTTCAAACTTCCGGAAGCCGAGTTAAAAGTCATACCAAAATCATAAAATGTTACGTATTTTCAAGTAGCTATTAAAAATGGAACAATGTCATCAATGTTCTGAATATAGTTATATAAAACAGATCGTAAATTGTGATAAGGGAGGTATGTTTTCATGTACAATGTTTAAAAGCTCAAGATTTATTTCCGCAGAGTCAGCACTGGTCCCAGTTTGCCAGTTAATGGACGTTGCTTTCGTCACTACAGCGTTCTGAGTACCATTAATAACAATTTCAAACCATAAGGAGAACAAACGAGCTTCACAACAGCGCTCTAATATGAGTACCACAAATAAGAAATTCAAAATAGAACAAACGAGCTTTACAACAGCGTCCTACGATGAGAACCATACATAACAAATTCAAACCGGAAGGAGAACAAACCACACTCGTAATATCACAAAGACAAACTTCCCGTGTGGTTTCCATGACCCCATTGTGTTGAAAACCCGTATAGACCCACTGCGTCCCTAACACGCATGTCGAAGAAGTCGACTAATTAGAGGCTTCCTCCGAATATTCGCTGTGTGTATCAGTGCCCTGCAATGGAAAGCAATTAGGATAAAAACGGAGAAATAAATGCATTGCTGACTCCGCCTCTTAGCGTAATCCAGACAAAAACACATACTTGACCTGAGACTATCAACTACGTGAAATAAGGATCAGTGATTACCCACGACTGTAATCATGGCATGTAAGAATGACATAAATATACAATTATTTTTGCAAATATTAACAACAATAAGAAATATTAATTTGATTTTTTAAACATTTTCAAGTGTCAATGTTATTTCCAGAACAGCCGGTATTTCTATGCAGCTTTATGTGAGGTGCATTCCTGAGCAGGGTCACGTAGACCTAACCTACCTGACCTACCTATATGGCGAAACACGTTCTTTAAAACAGGTCTAGCACGACATGCGGCAAAATGGAACGGTTTCCACCGAATCGCAAGAGGAAGATTTTTTCTTAAATTGAGGGGGGGGGGGGGGGGGGGGGGGGGGGGGGGGGGGGGGGGGGGGGGGGAAAATTTTTTTCGGCGGATGTGTATTAAAAAATGTAGAGATCCACTAAAGTCATGAAATTAAAGTTAAATGCATTCAGAAACAAATGTCTAAAGAAAAGGATGAAAATGGGAAGAATTTAAAAAGAGAGAAAAAAAAAAAGACAAATGTCTGGGCAACCACTAGTATCAACCGTTATTATGATCGAGAAAAGGGCGCCAAATTGGACAATCATGAGAATAAACCAGCAGAGAACCATCAAACAGGCATTAACATGGGAAGCTAAAGAACCCTTTTCCAAGCCGTGAGGCGGTTGAAGGTTAGACTGTATAGACCAATCGAGACTCAGTGGGTGATGGGAGCAATATCATGCCGACCGCCTTTACTTCACACGACTGTACATGGTACCTACCCAAGGCTAGGTCGACCCGAGAGTCAAAGTCATTCTTGCAACAAAAAGAAGTCCGGCTCCGCCCGGACTCGAACCCACGACCTTCTGATCCGCAGGCGAGCGTCTAGGCCTTTCGCCACAGCGACTCTTAAACATTTGACCAGCGCTGCATTATGGTTGTTTATATTTCACATCTGTTCGCTGCTTAGTAGTTAGTGATATTGTATTTCTTGACCGTTGTCCAGATTCAATCTCAAACAAATAGAAAAGGATTTTCTTCTGACCAGTACAACTGTGAGATCCCCATTCTTAAAAACGTTGACATAATATAATTTTCTACTAAATCTGTTTTATGGTGTGTAAGTTTTACTTTGCTGAAATCAGATGTGTTTGGCCAGCAGCGCAGATATCGCAACCTTGGCTGTAATACACAAATGGACGTATGAACAGCCCTGTCAAAGGGGTGGAACCGGGAAAAAGAAACAGCCGAATTGTGTTTTAATAGCGGTGTCTTTGCTCTAGGAAAGCGCCAACCTAAACATCCCAGACCGATTCTTCTTCTTCTGTCGTCGTCTCATTTATACCAGTTTGTAGCCCAGTGTGGTGGTTTTGTCTTTTCTTTGATACCAGGTTTTAGCCCAGTGTCGTGGTTTTGTCTTTTCACTGATACCAGGTTGTAGCCCAGTGTCGTAGTTTTTGTAGTCTACTGATACCAGGTTGTATTCCATTGTCGTGGTTTGTGACGTCTCACTGATATCAGGCTGTAGCCCAGTGTCGTGGTTTTGTCGTCTCACTGATACCAGGTTGTAGCCCAGTGTCGTGGTTTTGTCTTTTCACTGATACCAGGTTGTAGCCCAGTGTCGTAGTTTTTGTAGTCTACTGATACCAGGTCGTATTCCATTGTCGTGGTTTGTGACGTCTCACTGATATCAGGCTGTAGCCCAGTGTCGTGGTTTTGTCGTCTCACTGATACCAGGTTGTAGCCCAGTGTCGTGGTTTTGTCTTTTCACTGATACCAGGCTGTAGCCCAGTGTCGTAGTTTTTGTAGTCTACTGATACCAGGTTGTATTCCATTGTCGTGGTTTGTGACGTCTCACTGATATCAGGCTGTAGCCCAGTGTCGTGGTTTTGTCGTCTCACTGATACCAGGTTGTAGCCCAGTGTCGTGGTTTTGTCTTTTCACTGATACCAGGTTGTAGCCCAGTGTCGTATTTTTTGTAGTCTACTGATACCAGGTTGTATTTCATTGTCGTGGTTTGTGACGTCTCACTGATATCAGGCTGTAGCCCAGTGTCGTGGTTTTTTCGTCTCACTGATACCAGGTTGTATTCCATTGTCGTGGTTTGTGACGTCTCACTGATACCAGGTTGTAGCCCAGTGTCGTAGTTTTTGTAGTCTACTGATACCAGGTTGTAGCTCAGTGTCGTAGCATTCTGTATTTTTCTTGCGGTTCTCGGGTGGCTTGCGTGACGGATTTGTTCATACTTTTGCAGGTTTCAGCTCCAACATTTATCCATTTCTTTCTTGGTCTTCCTCACGCATTCCTTTCAGATGTTCTTTTGTAAAAAGTCTCAAATACATTCTCACTATATAGGCCAGCCATTTCATTTTTTGTCTGTAAACATATTCAGGACATGATTTGATTCCGACTTTCTCTCTAATGCTGGTATTTGTAAACCTGTCGCTTCTTGTGTTGTTAGTGACCTTGCTAAGACAGCGCATTTTCACATGTAGTTATCTTCTGTTGTAGTGCCCCTGTTCGTTATTCATGTTTGCCACTAATAACATTAAACAGGTATAAATATGCTATTAATCATTTGCTGTTTTGCTGGAAGGGAGACCTTTGGGTGTCCAAGCAGTGGGAGTTAACTGGTAGGTACGCCTTCTGATACCGGCTCAGAAAAGATATCAACACCTTCCACCACATTTAAGGAGAAGCAAAGGAACAAATGGTTCGGTCATCTCGTTATAATATAGCCACAACAACTCCAGAACAGGCACCACAGCTAAACATATACATCCATGTTGAAGAAAGAGACCGCCCAAGGAGAGGATTATAACATTACATTAAATGTGTGCATCCAAACAGAATAATAATACTGGGTGCTACCCATCTAGCATGGGGTGACATTGTCTTTCTCCCCACGTCGCCGAACGTTAAAAGTGTAAATTGCTGACAAGGATTATATTACAGTGTCTATAAACCAGGCTGTCTGGTTATATCTCTTGACATGCCTGTTTTTTATTTCCGATACTTTTCCGGAGGTGTATTTTATTTGTCTGACGCTAACGTTCTGTTTACACAAGGAGACCGTATCCATTCATGAAAGCAAAGCTTGCTTTTACGACTTCCTTTTTTCGTGACTACCCAGAAGTGAACCAACCTCGTACTAAACTGTGTGAATCAAATGGCTTGTCCAATACATTGAGTTTATTACCGTACATGTGCTTAACACGCACATTATATATCTGCAAGTAATAGCGTTCGTTCATCAAGCACTAACATACGTGAACCTGTATTGATAAGCACCGGGTCTATTCAAATGGTTTGAGAATCGTGTTTACATTTAACAACACTACTTGACGTTGGTTCGACGGGCAAGAAGGCGATTACCAGCAGGCTTTGTGGAGAGCTTCGAGAAAGGCAGAGCACGTAAGACGCCTTTGTCATCCACTGCACCTAGGTCCATTTCCAATCGTCTCGACATTGTCCTGTCATTGGATCAAGATGGACACAGGCGAGAGAGTGAGGTCGACAAATTGCGCAACTCTTCCTCTTTATCCAATTATCATCTTCACCAGTTCTCATTGCTACTTTGGGTGAAAAGTGGTTTTCATCACTCGTGATGGACGAACAATAACCCCTTTACGTCATAAAGATGCTGTGCATTCTCGCCGAATGGCAATAGTTAGTGTTCCCCAGAGGGATAAACATAAATGTAGGCTATCCTCCGAATAACGGTCCCAAATTATCGAGGCCGAAAATATACCCTAACAGGGCCTCAGTCACGTGTCTATTGCAAACTTCCGGGGACTATACCGCTACCATCGAATTGCGAATTCCCCCACGCCGCGTGGATTGGGGCTAAACTAGATGGCTGGGAGTCACCAGCAAATAAAATGAAGGAAGCAGCAGAAGATGCGGTAGCTGCTGCTCGTGAGTCCCAGCCATCTAGTTTAGCCCGAATCCATGCCGCGTGAGCGGCTTGGGGGTTACACTCGGCGGTGGCGGCAGTCGCCGGAAGTGTGCAATTTAAGTCGCCGGAAGTGCGAAATTGACACGCGACTGAGGCCCTGTTAGGGTATATTTTCGGCCTCGATAATTTGGGACCGTTTTTCGGAGGATAGCCTAAATGTATTCTTGTATTCTGCTTCTTCTTCTATCTTCCCCGGTTGTAAACTCCTGGTTATTCGTTTATTCGGACTTTGGCTTTGTGTCAGGGACTGACTTTTGAGTGTACATCCAATCTACTGGCTTATTTGAGTGCAGTTGTTTGTTCCTTGCCTATCCGGCACATGCACTTCGACTTCGAAGGAAGATACCAATTAGTCGACTCCTACGACATGCTTGTTGGGAGGCTGTGGGTCTATTTTTGTGTTTCGCACAACGGGCAAATCGTACTGGACATAGAGTGTAAGAAAGTAAAGTAAAGGTCCCTTTCACGCCCTTAGGCGCATCGGGCACATGGGAAGAGCACCCTTATTTTTACAGACCAATCAGCACTCGGTGGGTAATGTAATCAGCATTGCGCCGGCCGTCTCTATTCCCCAGGACAGCCATCCTAGTACCCATTTGAGGCTGGGTTGACCTGCGACGTCCCATACCACGATAAAAATCCACGCAGCCCGCAGTGGGTTTCGATCGCGGTACGTTGGATTACGAGTCAGACTCGCAACGCTTAACGCCGCTGGACATATAGTGTGTAACAATGGAACCTTCTAGGCAAATCTCTTTCTTAAATGATCGTGTATTATAGACAAAACATTACGGGTCTGCTGTCTCGTAAATTGTTGCTGTGTTTGTTATTCGACATATTCTAGGTTAATATAAATTGCCCTAACTTATGGTACCATTTAAATGGTTTGAGATTAATTTTGTGCGCATTTCAATTTGTGGAGTTTTCAAAACATCAAAACATCTAGCCCTAAATCGGTACCAGGTAAAGTTATGGTGAGTAAAGGCATTAGACAGGATGCTGACCACATCACCCACTGCGTGCCGACTGCCCTATAAAATATAGGTCTAGCCCTATATGCCCAATACGCCCGAAACGTGGATATGGGTCCTTATTATGTATGCAGACTATTGGTTCCTCGCCTCTCAGGCAAAGATGAGGTAAGGCAAATAAAACCTGCCTGAGCAATGGTTCACCATTGCAGCATATGTCCCTTTCGTCTCAGCAAGAGTAGAAGACGCTTTACATAATTACCCATACACGTCATCAGCATCGGCATATCTTAGTTTAGAATATTTGTGTAGTCCGTCCCAAAAGACGCGACCTCAAAATGTAACAAATATTTGGAAAACTCCTGAATGGATCAACACGAATGTTCGCCTATAATCTTAGAATATTGCACATCTCCTTATGATTTCGTAATTTACAAACGCACAGGTGCTGCTGTTGTCTTACAGCGGCGAATTGCTATGATCTTTGTCAGACTAATAATAAATATACAGCAATTAAAATTAATCCTATACTATTATGAGCCAATCAAAAAGCATTACGGTAGTACATGACGTATTTACTTTATTATTCAAAATAATTACCTTAAAAACAAGGACAGTTTGATGTTTCATCAACTTCTCCTCAAGAGATTTAATGTAAACCTGCCAACTGCATGCTTTGAATTAGCAAAATAAAAACTAGACGTTTTTTTTTTTTACATTCTAATTATTCTCCTACATGGACATGATTACTACCAGGTTGCATGACAAATTTAAATAGTTTACACCGAACGATTATTGAATTACAGATTTTTAAAGTTGGGTACGATTTTTAGAATGGGTTTCAGTGATACTCTTATCCCCCAGACAAATCACTGTTACTTGGCATTGAGCACACCTACAGGATGTTACAAAATCAATATCACCTACTGTAAAACAAACGCAAAAGGATGTGGAGTATTTTCTCAGCCGTTTTACCTCACTTCCTGAAAGGGGTCACAAAGAAAGGAATATATAAACATGCGGCTAGAGAAATAACCAGCTGCACGTAGAGAAAGGAGGCTGTCCAATACAGGGACATCGGATTACCGTTTGCATTTACAGATAAAGTGAAGTCAGTGAAGAGAGGAATGTTACATGGCTTTTTCAATATCTACACAGCTATGTCTGCGAATCGACTATCGAGTAACGCGGCGTCCGTGGCTTAAGCGTTGCGAGTCTGACTCATAATTCCAATTGCTCGATGCGTGGATTTTTATCATGGTACGGGGCGTCGCAGTTCGAAACAGCCTAAAATGAGTACCAGGATGTTTTTTCTAGGGAAGTAAAGAATGCTGACCACATTACCCACCTGGTGCCAATTGGTCTGTAAAAATATGTGTGCTCTTCCCATTTGCCCGATGCGCCTAAAGGCGTAATAACGGATCTTTACTTTACTATTGTCAGAGTAACGTATGCTGGGGAACCAACAATGAACCAGCTAGCTCCAGGAAAGGACCTTTTCTTACACGCCTTAAGGCATATTGGGCATATACAGGCTAGACCTTTTATTTATAGACCAATCGTCACTGGGTGGGTGATGTGGTCAGCATCATACTGGCCGCCTTTACTTCCAAGGACTCCATCTGGTACCCATTCTGGATAGGGGGGGGGAGGGGGGTAGGAATAAAGTTAGTGTTAGTTGGTGTTCGTTTTACGCCCTAATAGTTCTATATGCTATTGAACTTTCTCTCGAACTCCCTACGAATCTCGGGATTCCACGAAATGTGGTGAAAACTAGTTTAGTAGGATGCAGAAGCTCTCATTCTGGTGATCGGGGTTAGAACCTGGTATTCTATGGATAGAGAAGACAGTACTTCTTTCAAGGAATTTTTCAAAGCCTCTCATTTATTGCCCTGAATAAGTCGTGTAAAGCTGTAAGTAAGGTAATACTTCCAAAAACGCCGAAACCAGTCTTGTTAAGTAATTACCAGTCTTTTTGCACTAAAGGTTTGTTTTCAAATTGCTAAGACTACAGAATAAGTGATGTGGGCTAGCATGTAACTGCTTTGTGTGTGTGTGTGTGAGTATATGTGTCGATGTGTGCGTGTTGTTTGTATATGTGAACTACCTTTCAAGTAGCGTCAATATGCGGAACACAACAATCAACATGTGCAGATTTATCATCCATATACGGGCGGATCAGTGCAGAATTCCCGCAGAGATACATCTGATTCAGCGACGCACGCGTAATTCACAGATGCTACAACCGAGTTCAACTTGCGCGGACATTTTTCTGGTAATATGGTTCTCACGGTCGCCACTGCTGGATAGATATCATAAGCTCTAATTTCGTGAACGAAGAAATGTTTGTAGATAGCTACATGTGTTCCCTACCAGAGTAAAAAGTTTTAAATTAATGAAATAGCTGTGGAATATCGCGAATAAATCCAAGGACAGCTAATTTTGTGCAGATGACTACAGTGTGATAAAATATGAACGAAATTTTATACTTTCAGTAAAGTAGAGCATTTCAAGAAATCCACCACCACTACCACTATCATCCCTAGCAACGACATCTTCTTCCTCAACCTCCTCCTTCTTCTTTTTTTTTTCATCTTCTTCGTCTTCTTCTTCTTCTTCTTCTTCTTTTTCTTCTTCTTCTTCTTCTTCTTCTTCTTCTTCTTCTTCTTCTTCTTCTTCTTCTTCTTCTTCTTCTTCTTCTTCTTCTTCTTCTTCTTCTTCTTCTTCTTCTTTTCTTCTTCTTCTTCTTCTTCTTCTTCTTCTTCTTCTTCTTCTTCTTCTTCTTCTTCTTCTTCTTCTTCTTCTTCTTCTTCTTCTTCTTCCGCTTCTTATAGTACTGCTGCTGTTGCTGCTACTACTACCAATTCTTCTTCTTCTTCACCAGCACCACCACCTCCATCATTATTATCTTCTTCCTCCTCTTCTTCGTCTTTCTCTGCTGCTACTCCTGCTACTGCTACTTCTACTAGCAGGCAACTATCAGTCCCTCTGGACAATGGAAATTTGCCGCTGGTTTTAGAAACAGCGTCTGCTGTGTCTGTAAATTCCAATGCGGGAATATCAGTCCCTGTCACAAAGTCTTCAGAGAAAGGTAAATACACTTTAGTTCTGGCGACCCAAACCCACTGCTGGCTGCGTGTATTTGTATCATGGTATGGGGCGTCGCAGGTCGACCCAGTCTAAAATAGGTACCCAGATATATGTCCTGAGGAAGTAAAGGCGGCCGGCATAATACTGACCACATTACCCCCCCCCCCCCCCCCAGTGCCGATTGGTCTGTAAAAATATGGATGCTATACCCAAATGCCCGATGCGCGGGAAATGGGTGGACAAAACAAAATAAAAGTGAGTCGCCGTGGCTTTACGGTTGGACGCTCTTGGTTCGCTCCCTGGCGGAGCCAGACATTTGTTCTTAAATGACCTTGGCTCCCAGGTCGATCCAGCCTTGAATGGGTACCAGGTGCAATCCCGGGAAGTAAAGGCGGCCGGCGTGATGCTGACCAAATCACTTATCTTGTGCCAATTGGTCTATATAAATATAGGTCTAGCCCTATATGCCCTATACGCCTAAAGGCATAGAAAAGGGAACTTAAGATTTTTTTTTAGCCTCTACTATAGTTCTAAGGCTTGCTACTTAAAACTACTAACTTCTTCTTACTTTGATTCCTGTACATATCATAACAATTATGGTACAACTCCACAATGAGGTGAAACTTCACCTAAGCTGTATTTGTTATACGGTAATATGTGGTGTGGCGCCCATCACTTTCACGATGTGAGTCGCTCATTAGTGTCTGTAGGTCATGAACCAAGTATTTTCATCACAGCATAGCTAAATCCATAACTAACTTCATTTTCTTATTTAGTAAGATTTAAATTTTTTTTTTTTTTTTTATTATGTGCTTTCAGTCTATTCTAGTTTCTTTCACCCTTTGATTTCCAGTACAAACATATTCTAGTTATTATAACATCATATTTTTTCAATGTGCCTATTCATCTATGCTATAGCATCGGAATGTATTCTGTTCTCTAACTTCCACATTAGCGAGTTTTTCGTATAATTTAATTCGTTTAGTATATCCACGTGCAACTTACTGAATATACATACGTATGTATATGTACACACACACACAGACACACACACACACACACACATATATATGTATATATATATATATATATATATATATATATATATATATATATATTATATATATATAATCAATGTTTGTGTGTTTGTTTGCCCCCTATAGACTCGGAAACTACTGAACCGATTTGGCTGAAATTTTCAGGATATGTTTGTTTTGATACCGGATGTTAAACCATCATGGTTTGAAATTCAACCTGTCACTGTTAGAAATAGGTGACCACAATTTAAGCAAAAATATACGAAACTAATATTTAAAATTGTTAGTGACATCTAATTATAGCCCACGTTAGTAATTTGCGCATGCGCCGTAGTCAGAACGCAAGTCTTCCGCTATTCGCCGGCGAGTTACGTGCCGCCAAAACGCCTCTATAATAACATGGAGTTTAGGTCGTGGTACAGCAAACAAAGACTATCTCTATAGTTGTGTAGGCAGTTGTTTGCCACAATAA
>CAJHNH020001022.1:0-27500 GCA_905116865.2 Candidula unifasciata
ATTTCTAGAATTTATTTTCCCCTCTAGGGTTGAAGTTTGTGGGGTTAACAATTCAAGTATGAGAATTCAACAAGTACAAGAAATCCTTTTCAACCGTATCGAAATAAAATATCCAAGATGCATAACATCCGGTGTCTGGATATTTTCTCCAGGAAATGCCGGCGTAGTGGGGAATAAACAGTCGGACAGACTGGCTGGCTCTGCGCAAATTGGTGAAATATTGGTGCATGATAAGGCAGACGTGGTTAGGGCCTTGTGGAAGAACGTGCACAATTCAGATGAGCAAAACGGATCATCACAGTCTGGTGAGAGTGATGCTGCGAGAAGTGAATTGAAGCCTGGCCGATACTCGACGCTCAGAGGAAAGGCAAGACGAACATATAATCAGACTACTCCTGACACGATTGGCACTAGAACTCTGCGCTGGCTTTTGAAGATGGGGACGAAGCGCTTATGGGAAAGCCTCAAGTTCTGAACCAACTAAACTCGAATCATCTAGGCCGTGGTGTGGCTAATCGGAAGGTCGTGGGTTCGGGCCCTGACCTAGCCGGACTCTTTTTAAAAAAAAAATAACTTTGACTCTCAGGTTGATCTAGCCTTAAAAAGGACCAGGTAAAGTCCTCGGAAGTAAAGGCGGTCGACGTAAAGTTGACCACATCTCCCACGAGTGTGGATTGGTTTGTAATTATAGGTCTAGCCCTTTATGCTCAATACACCTGAAGGCATGAAAAGGTCCTTTGCTTTATTATATATAAGTACCAGTATGTGCTTGTTATTATTAAACAAGGCTTACATTCCCTGTCTCCAGCAATTAGCAAATATTTTACGGCCTGAGATTTCCTACACCATACATATAAATCAACCGTCCCCATATCTTCTTATTCTGCCTTTCTATCCCCCAATGGAGCATAGGCCCTCAACCAACTCACGCCAAGTCGTTCTATCCTTCGCCATGTCCTCCCTATCTTTCTAACTCCATTCTCCAGCTCTTTTCTTCATTTTTGTGGACCTTTCTTTATTCCTATGCCCCTGTGGGTTCCAATGCAAAGTCATTCTAGTTATGTTGTTCTCTTGTTTTCTCAGCATGTGTCCTATCCAAAGCCAGCGTCTTTGTCTCACCTCTTGGTCCACTGGCGCCTGTTTAGTTCTCTCCCAAAGCTTTATATTAGCTTTTTTATCACACCATTCAATTCCTTCTATTCTGCGCAGGCACCGGTTAATAATTGTTTGTAGTTTATTAGTACTTGCCTTAGTTGTTCTCTATGTTTCCGCCCCACACAAAAGTACTGATTTGAAATTATAATTAAAAATTGTTACTTCTCCAATTGGGAGGCCATTTTTTATTATTTTCAAGCTCCCATCATGGTTGTTGCCGGGGACCCTCATATAACCCAACCAATAGGTTGACCGGGGTTTCCGCAACCTCTCCACCGGTGAACCTCATCCGAATGGTGGCACTTCGTGACACGGGGTGTTTATCGCTAGGTGTGATGTCCTAGTGGGTTTAAACGACAGTCAGTGAGTCCCACCCCATAGATGCTGGAGCAGATGGATTGAGGCACCTTGAGCTTTCACCCCCTTCCCCTCCTCCGCCCCCGAACCACCACTCAGAACAAAATTTTAAAAAGTTGAAAATGATGGTAATAATGATGACGTTGAAAGATAGTTTACTATTTTCATTTCCAAATTCCATTTTTCTTCTAGGGCGGAATCATCAAGATTATAATAGACTGGAATTGTAACCTGGACTTCAGCGAAGATTACTGCAGGCCGGAGTACTCGTTCCGCTGGCTGGACAGTGGCCAATATACTGTATCAGTTGGTTTTAACTTTAGGTACAGTTTAGTCAGTGTTTGTAGAACTTTACCCAGCCTTGAGTGGGTACCGGGTTTAGTCCCGGGAAGTAGAGGCGACCGGCGTGATGCTGACCACATCACCCATCTTATGCCGATTGGTCTATAAAAATATAGGTCTAGCCCTATATGCCCTATACGCCTAAAGGCATTGAAGAGGGTCCTTTACTTTACTTTTCACTTTGTATAACTTTCTCCAGTGCGGTTCAAAAGTCTTGATCCCACAGTTGAACAAATATCTAGAAAAAAACCTGTACGGTTAGACACGAACTTTTTGGGGTGGTCTTAGATTTCCCATTTTCATATGATTTTATAATATACGATTGCATAGGTGCTGCTAATTTCTTAAAGCCGTGAATTTCTTTGATCTGTGTTCGAATAATAATTTGTGTGCCCCTAAAAATTAGAAAAAGGGAATTGACATGTGCGTGAACATTTTATTAAAATCAATTATCATGTGCATCGAAGCCCAGTGATTATTTTGATAGCCTATCCCGCAAACAATAAGAAATCCACAACTTACGGGACGTTTAGGACGAAGATGACCAGCTGAGAATGAAAACCCTATGAAACGCGTGCAATCGGATGTCTTGAAAGGTCACCGTTACTCAGGAAACTGTAAGAATGATGAGAGCTTTCAATCAGTGTTTTCTCTCTCTCCATATACTGCAATAACATCAATTACAATAAAAAAAAAAAAAAAAAAAAAAAAAAAAAAAAAAAAAAAAAAAACCAGCATTAACCATAATAACAAAAACAACATATAAAATGGTGTCCCGCAAATTTGTAAATTTGGTACCTGACATATTTATTAGTTTTGTGTTCTGAATAACTAATTGGTAAAATATGTCTGTAGCATTCATATTCGACAGCCTAAATCCTCGTTTCCATTTCCACAGTTTCCCCGTGCGGGTTCCGGGGCTCTATTATAGGGAAAACAAGATTAGAACCACTGCCTACCCAAAAGCATGTCGTAAGAGTCGACTAACTGGGAGCTTCCTTCGAAGTCAGAGCGCCTCTGCCTGAGAGGCAAGAAACGTACAAATGAATCAGATCTGTAAAACGGATGCACACGCAACATTCAGGTTCTGGAACAGGACTGCAGTCCGAAACTGGATGAACGACTAGAGCTTTTCGCCAGAGTTAACAGCTGGTGAACACGAAGACGATCTCCACAGTGATTGTCCAACTCTCACATCCTTATGAGAAAATAGACAATACCAGTGATTTGTCAATATTGACCTTAACTGCGATGCTGATTTTGCTCTTTCACATCGTATTCAGCTGCGATATCGCGGCTGTTGTCATATCAAGACTTGTCTTAATTTCTTTGGTTTAGCTGAGGTCGCTAAATATGTGGGAGCTGAGATATTAAAAGGTTTAAACTTCTTCTAGTTCGGGGCAGCGTAGTCTCGAGGCATGGTGTCCGCTTCAAGTGCTGGAGGTTCCAGGTTCAGTTCCAGGTAAGGACTGGAATTTTTTTACGTGGACTTGGACTTTAGTGATTCCCCCTGGTCTCCCTGGGTAGTGAGATCAGACGCCCGTGTGGGAGTCGAAAAGAGTAGCCTAACGCCCCTGCCCAGGCAAAATTTGGAGTTAAAAATCTACCAAAGTATTTCAGGATTCACGCTGGTTCTACATAGCCCGTGCACTGTGCTGAGCTTCTTTGGAGTTAGAAGCAGAACGGAGCACATGGGTTACTACCAGACTCTTCACCCCCTCCCCAAAGCAAAAAGCCTGCATCATCAAAATAAACGGAATACCCCTAAGAGATAATAAAGAGCCCACGTACCTAGGTACATGGAGAAAACATATCAACATGGCAGCAACCAAAGCCAGGAGGAAGACAGCAATACTAAGAAAACTAAGTGGAACCACATGGACATGGGAAGCCGATGGGAAAATACTCAATAAAGTATACAAGCACAGCATACTTCCACACTTGGAATATGGGTCAACTGCATGGTGTTCAGCATCTAGTATAACATTAAAGGAGTTGGACAAAGTGCAAAATCAAGCACTCAGAGTCATCACAGGAGGGATGAAATCAACCCCCATATTAGAAATGGAGAAAGCTGGCAAAACACAGGCACTGAGAGAACGCAGAGATACACAGTTGCAAATACAAGCTGAAAAGTTCCTCAGTATGCCAGATTACTCGATGGAAAATAGATTTCAGAACTTAGCCTTGGGACGGTTAAAAAGAAGCAGCTTTATACACCAAGCAAAAAGAATATGTAGACAACAATCTACTGACCTTCCAGAAATTGGTTGTCCACTTAAAAGTATTCCGGAACAAACCCCACGGAGAGAAAAATGCAAACTAACAGTACACCTCTAGACAAATGTGAAAGGGATATTTGACAAGAAAGAGCAAGATAGTGTACAACGCAGAATTGCCACCCTCAGTTATATTGATGAAGAATATCCACAAGAACAATGGGTCAGAGTCTATACAGATGGGTCCGCACAAAGTGCAGTTAGACATGGTGGTGCTGGAGTGTACATAGAATTACCAATTACCAAATGGTACTAGGGATAAGTCCAGCGTACCAACCGGCAAGTACTATCATAACTATGATGCAGAAACTCAAGCTATCAAGATAGCAACAGAGAAACTGCTAAATACCAATGTTGGAACACAGATGCTAAATCCGTACGTAAAGCACTCCAGTCTAGGAAACTAACAGAATTGCAAACACTGCTGACACAACTCAGCCTTCAGAGAAGAGTCGTAATGCAGTAGATACCGTCTCACTGTGGAGTGCCTGGAAATGAGAAGGTGATCAACTGGCAGGGAAAGGTGCGATAAAAGTGCAGCCGGATGTACCAGTCACATAGCACCAAAAGAAAAGAATCATTAAATCGATCAGGAAACCAACAGACCCAGGACAAGACGACTATTTCATTATGGACAGAGCAGAACAAGTGATTATCCTCCGCCTCAGAACAGGCCACAACCGATTACGTAACCACATGTACACAAAATTCAAGATAGGTGTATCAGCCATCTGCACCTGTATACATGTGCTCCAGACAGCAGAGCATGTACTCCAGGACTGCACCAAAGTTGACACATTAAGGCAAACCTTTTGGCCAGAAAGAACAACAGTGGAACGTAAACTCTATGGACTACTGAACGAACTAACAACGACAGTGAAATTTACACAAGAGATAAAACTGCTGATATAGACAACTTATTTCAGGCGAACCAGAGAAGAAGAAGAACTACCCGTGTGCCATGATGTTGATCCGTTGTTGAAACCTCAAACTTGTTCTAGTTGATTTTCGCTCTCCCTATTACATTGAGATGATGCGGTTTCACTGTTGCCAGATACGCGGATCATTTCTTCATGAGAGACGACAACAATACAGTCAAGTTCTACCGGAATCTCTACAAAGCCATTGGTGTGCATTTTCTGGTGGAGGTCCGAGGTCGTGCTGGAAAGTTCAATTTGATGAACTTGATGTTAAACGTGGGCAGTGGGATGGCGCTGATGGGCATTGTAAGAAACCGCTTTGCATTTGTTTGTCAATTTATTTATAGTTAAACCTACGAGGGAAAGCGACTTCCGGTCCAATATGGCGGATAAGCTAGCAGACCGTTTTTGTCTTGTCATAATATTTGGTCCAGGCCACGGGAAGCTGTTATGTTTTTCCCCAAATGTGAAGCAACAATAGTGATTTTTTGTTTAACCTTTACTGTATCTTCAATGGACAGATTTCAGATCTAATTCGCAATTAATACAAGAGACCAAGCAAGATTATGTATTAAGTTTTGTAAGAAAGAGCAGCTGGAACTACATCGGCCATGCACTCAGAATGGATAAGACTAGACTTCCCTATCAAGCCCTCATGTGGACACCGAAAGAGAAAAGAAAACGGGGACGACCAAGAGGGTCCCTGCGTAGAACTATCAACAGGGAGGGCTCGGCCATAGGCCTAATGAATATTTGAGATCTAAAACATGTGGATTTGAACCGACAGACTTGGAAAGCTATGACCTGTGTTCTTTGCTCCGCCCTAGGCTCGAGAGGAAAGACTAACTAACTAACTAACTAACTAACTAACTAACTAACTAACTAACTAACTAACTAACTAACTAACTAACTAACTAACTAACTAACTAACTAACTCAACTACTAACTACCTACTGACAAACTACTATCTAACTAACTAACTAACTAACTAACTAACTAACTAACTAACTAACTAACTAACTAACTAACTACTAACTAAACTAACTAACTAACTAACTAGCTAACTAACAACTAACTAACTAACTAACTAACTAAACTAACTAACTAACTATCTAACTAACTAAGTAACCAACCAACTAAATAATAACTAACTAACTACTAACTAACTAACTAACTAACTAACTAACTAACTACTAACTAACTAACTAACTAACTAACTAACTAACTAACTAACTAACTAACTAACTAACTAACTAAGCTAATTAACTAACTAACTAACTAACTAACTTACTAACTAACTAACTAACTAACTAACTAACTAACTAACTAACTAACTAACTAACTAACTAACTAAGTAACTAACTAACTAACTAACTAACTAACTAACTAACTAACTAACTAACTAACTAACTAACTAACTAACTAACTAACTAACTAACTAACTAACTAACTAACTAACTAACTAACTAACTAACTAACTAACATGCTACCAACATTTTCAAGACGTTTTTCAAAGGTACTGTAAAACACTTTTCTGGGGATCTCTTCTTCTTCTTCTTTTTCTTCTTCTTCTTCTTCTTCTTCTTCTTCTTCTTCTTCTTCTTCTTCTTCTTCTTCTTCTTCTTCTTCTTCTTCAGAAGACTTGTTAATCAACATAGAACTGGTACTATTAGCCATCGGACGTTGGGGTTCATACTGAGGGGAGGATCTGAGCACCTATGGACATGTCCGGAGTGCAATGAGGATAACCCAACTAACTAACTAACTAATCTTCTTCTTCTTCTTCTTCTTCTTCTTCTTCTTTGCGTTCGGTTTTGTATGCTCAGATCAGACCATCAGGTGGGTGGCCTCTATGAACTCGCATATCAGCTGCAGGTTCTGCATGGTTCCCCATAGCTGGCTCAGCACACTTTGCTTTGAGGCCAGGTGTCTTTTCGAAGTTGCAGGTAGAGTGGGCAGGTCTGCAGAATAAATCTGGGTATCTAGGGGCAGGGGGTTGAACGACTAAAAGTATATAGTTTCTTGGCCAGGTTAATGATTTGAGTACACAGAGACACTAACGAAGACACAACTGTATGGAACGCCGAGGGAAATATAGACTGCACGATAGCTTTCATAAAGCCTACCTGCCTCCTGACATTAGTTTTCGGACAGAAGGATTCAAGAAGAAGATCGCTGATACTAACACGACTGCTCTTCTGTTTGCTTGTTCTACTTCTCCCATTCAGTTCCCGTTCCATTTTAGAAAGAACAAAAAGAGATACTCAGTCACGTTCAACCTACTGTTGATAGCGTTGTCGTTGGCTCTCTGGTTTTGTGTTCCTATACAACAAGAATATTCTTCTGCCTTTTATTGACCAATGGAGCATGCAACTTGAATCAACTCACCTTAAGTCGTTTTTCCCCTAATGCCTAGTGTCCTTTCTACATCGTACAAAGTTCTAACATTCCACGCGCCAGTTAAAGTTAGTAAAAGTAAATATCCCTTTTCACGCCCTTAGGCGCATCGGGCATATGGAAAGAGCACCCATTTGTTTACAGACTAATGGACACTTGGCGGGTAATGTGTGTCGGTTCTAGAAATTTTTGAAAGTGAAAGAAGGTATGTCAACGATCCTGACTCCTTTTAACTGCCACGAAGTCGGTGCTGATAAAGCATATCGATGCTGTCTTGGATGTCACGATAGGAGAAAAAAAAACGAACTTCTCATCTCTCTCTCTCTCTCTTTTCTTTCTTTCTTTCTCTCTCTCTCTCTCTCTCTCTCTCTCTCTCTCTCTCTCTCTCTCTCTCTCTCTCTCTCTCTCTCTCTCTCTCTATCTCTCACTCTCTCTTAATTTACCCACCAGTACATCACACAGAGCGATAAACACCCGGTGACACAAACTGCCACCATGCGATTGAGGATCACCCGTGGAGTGGTACCAGAAGCCCCTTTCAGCCGTTATGCCATATTTATGGCCCGGCTATATTCAAGACCTCCGGCAAAAGAAAGAGTGAAAAAGGTAAATGTAAAGTCGGAAGCTGTGAACCAGCGTCATTGCACGCGGTTATAAACCATAAGTGCTCTGCCACCAGTATGGACAGCTGATAATAAACTGTCCGATTGTGTCGCGGTCCGCACGCAACTCCGTAGCTACAGCGACGTTCCTCCATTTATTCCAGAATGTTAACTCTGGTACCCACTACCTAGAGGCTGGGTGAACACCCGGGAACCGCACGGTTTCGATCACCGGCCGTGGGCTGCAGCGAGTAGCAGCTTGATTTAGAAAGCGAGTCTCCTATCGACTGCGCTAAAGCGGCCCCGCCAGAGTAAGGCTTAAGATAACAAAAACTGGCTTCCCACATGCCGACTTCACATAGTAGCAGTCAGCAGATTTACCTTGGAGCGGCTTCTGCATCGCTAGACTGATAGCACGTGGGGATAACCAATGTGCAGTCCCGCCTGTTTGGAGGCACAACATAGTAGAATCTTCAATTTTGAATTAGAAACGGATATCATAGCACTCAATAAGAAAGAGACAAACGCTGTTCTTTGGTCACATAATAAGAAGTAAGACATAGGAGAACATTGTGACAACTGGAAAGATCAGTGGGAAAATGGGGTGGAGGCAGACCAAGAGAGATCGTGCTGGATGGGTTAAAACTATAGCAAGTGGGACATCATCAAAAAGGTTTTTTCAGGCAACTAGGGATAGTTGAGACGCATGGGCGCCTACGCCAGTTGGCAAGGCAAATGATGATGATGATGATGATGATCATAGCACTCAGGACCCTCCCAAAATTACTCCGTTCCTATCTTCAACAGCAAGCGAAGAGTTCCAATTCCGAGGGTACCAGTACCTGTGTGATTGTATATCCGTCTCGCCTGTCCTTTTAATGTTGAGCATTGGCCAGATCCCCTAGTAACACCTGGCAGCGCCATTCTACCCTATAGTAAGTAAAAAAAAAGTAAAGATCTATTTTTTAGGCGTATCGGGCATATGCGAAAAGCACCCATATTTTTACAGACCAACCGGCACTAGGTGGGTACTGTGGTCAGCATTACGACGGCCGTCTTTACTTCCCCAACACATACATCCTGGTACCCATTTTAGGCTGGGTCGAACTGTGACGCTCCATAAAAAGTAAAAAAAGTAAATATTCCCTGTCACGCCTTTAAATGTATCGGGCATATGGGAAAAGCACCCCATATTTTTACAGACCAATCGGCCCTAGATAGGTAATGTGGTCAGCATTACACCGGCCGTCTTTACTTCCTCAGGACAGCCATCCTGGTACCGATTTTAGGCTGCGTCGACCTGCGACGCCCCATACCGTGATAAAAATCCACGCAGCCAGCAGTGGGTTTCCATCGTGGTACGTTGGACTCGCAAAGCCTAATCCAAGGACGCATCATTCTCCTCCATGGTTATAATATATAATATGTAATATGTAATATATAACACACCATTATATAACATACCATTAGTCTGAGATGTTTTGTTTCGTCCACCCCCCCCCCCCCCCCCCCCCCAAGGCCACCATTTTGAGCGATATCGTGGTTCTCTACTTCCTCAAGGCTAGACAACTCTACAAAGACAGAAAATTCCAAGTTGCTGAAGTCAGTCAGACGAGGTAAACATATTAACTTTAAAAATCTTTGCCGTCAATGTAGGCGCAAGAGAACTCATCCCTTTCACATACAATGTACTAAAGCACCTAGGCTTGCGAGGAAATGAACGAAAACGGGGACTAATACAGCTGGGCTAAGCAGCAGAAAGAGCATCAAGCTGGCTTCGGACGCAATGGAACGTTGTGGGGGACGAACCTCGGTAAACTGGTTTAGGCCACTAGTGGAATAGAACCTTAAAACAAAAAATGACATTGGCTTCCAGGTACACACAAACTGAAGGCGTACCAGTATAGTCCTGGAAAGTAAAGCAGCATGCGTGATATTGACCACATCACCTACCGAGTGCTGATTTGTCTTTACAATATTGGTCTAGCCCTATATGCCCAATACGTCTGTAGGACGTGGGAAAGAGTTCGTTACTTTACACGCAGACACAATCCGACTTGGAAGGATGCTCTCGGTTAGTCTATATGTTTGTTGGGGAGATTTAAAAAGAAGATAAGCGACTTTCACAATATATCAAATACAAACAAAAAGTGAAAGTATTTGTGGTGGCGGTAGTGGTGGTGATGGTGGGGTGGTCATAGGGGTGACTGTTTTTTGTGCGGGAATGATACAGATAATGATGGTGAGGATGGTGTTTGTCGTGGAACAGGTTCCTTTAACACTCACTAAAGTGGTGTTATCTTGTAAGAAACCGAGACAACTGTCTTTTGGTGCAAAGAGCAGACAGTGTCCCTGGATACTCAGATACAAACTCGAATTGGCTCGCTAAAGAAAGTGAGCTGCCTGAATATCCCCAGAAAAGGGATAAGGGAATTTAGATGCCTAAACACTTAGACAGAGCAGATTACCCCTCCCGACAATTTCCCTTTCTGGTACTTAAATTAAGCCCCCATCTAGAATATGTATATTGGTAGACAGCACTGACACCATACATACATCTAGAAATAAAATTAAACTTTAACTATGAATTTAAATCAATCATAGGAATGTTTATTAAAATTTAAGTAAAAATAAATCATCTATTTACTTTTGAAAATACATTATTCAAACTAAGTAGGATGAAAGATAAAAATGATAGTAACATGAAACTGTCGTCGTGAGAGGATCAGTGGGAAATAACATAAAACAATTACCACCTAGAGTTTCCCAGAGGATCATCCGTTTCAGCGAATGAGGTGGAACGTTGGATCTGTCTCAAGCACCAAGATCTTCCTTAGGGCACTTCAATCATTAGCTACGACCAGCCTGGCAGTGGTTTGGAAGCTCGTCCTGCCACAAGAAACAAGGAATCTGTCCTCGGCTTTTCAGCAGCGAACAATAAGAATCAGGAATAGATCGTAAAGAAATGGTTTCCTGCCCATGTGCAGAAATGGGTCAGCGTGGTTTTTCCTCTGTCTGGTACAATTCTAATATTGTACGTGAAATGCGGCCAGAAAACTGAAATCACGATTTAATTAACAGTTACTGTGATCACCTGGATTTAGATGTAACTATATGGTCATTCTGCTAGGGTTTTTAGGCGGCGGGAAAGACAAAGTCCTTCCAAAACGGCCCGCTCTAACTCCTGCTAGCTGACCTGAAGTCGAGTGGCTGGCAATCTGGTCTCACCGCGGGATTTCCGGTGTTGGTGGCCAGGGTTTTTCCGCTACGTTGCCGAGTTTGCTAGCCGTATATCTTTATACGTGAAAGCTCAGGGGAATTACAAATAAGACAATGGAAAATCCCCAAACAGCAACCGTAGGCTATAACCGGGATTCTCTCAATGTCGTCTATGACGAAAATGACGTCACTAGGCGTATGTAAAAGAGAAAAATAGAAGGGTCACAAAGGGGTGGTACGTCAGCCAAAAGTATCTTGTCTACTTGAAGCGGCGTCTCGCGACAGTGTTGATAGTGGTGATGCTGGGATGATGGGGGGGGGGGGGGAGTAATGATGATGAGGATGATAATGATAGCAATGAAGAGGAGGAGGACAAAAAAAAAGCGAGAGCAAAAAAAAAAAAAAAAACCTAAAGATAAACGATTATATCACAATATACAATAATTTGTCTTTTTGTTTTTCAGACACATCCCGAAAACACTTGTGGCACGTCTGAAGCATGGGAAAACCCAGGAAACAACATTACCGATGGCAAACACGAATCAAAGGATTACCAGATTACACATGAATCAAAGGATTACCAGATTACACATGAATCAAAGGATTACCAGATTACACATGAATCAAAGGATTACCAGATTACACATGAATCAAAGGATTACCAGATTACACGTGAATCAAAGGAAGACAAGGTGAGTCGTGAACACAGTTTCTCAGCAATTTATGTTTCTGTGACAAAGAAGGAATATGTGTTTTTGTTGTTGTATTTAATGCGGTAGTTTTAACCATCTCAAATCGTTATCAACGTTTTTGTAACCATCGAGAAACGGTCATTTTATGGAAGCTGCGAAAGAAATATTTGATCAATAAATTTTACTCCTTGTGCACACGTTAACAGAACAAAAGAATAAGAAAATAATCTGGGTGGAAAAAAAAAAAGGAAAAAAAAAGGGGGGGGGGGGGGGCGAAGAAGTCGGTAATAAAGATGTTCATAATGATTATGAAGGATGAAGAAGAAAAAGAAGAAGAAGAAGAAGAAAAAGAAAAAGGAAAAGAAGAAGAAAGAAGAGAAAAAGAAGAAGAAGAAGAAGAAGAAGAAGAAAGAAGAAGAAGAAAAAGAAGAAAAAGAAGAAGAAGAAGAAGAAGAAGAAGAAGAAGAAGAAGAAAGAAGAAGAAGAAAAGAAGAAGAAGAAGAAGAAGAAGAAGATCTAAAAGAAGAAGAAGAAAAAGAAGAAGAAGAAGAAGAAGAAGAAGAAGAGAAGAAGAAGAAGAAGAAGAAGAAGAAGAATAAGAAGAAATAAAGAAGAAGAAGAAGAAGATAGAAGAAGAAGAAGAAAGAAGAAGAAGAAGAAGAAGAAGAAGAAGAAGAAGAAAGAAAAAAGAAAAAAGAAAAGAAGAAGAAGAGAAGAAGAAGAAGAAGAAGAAGAAGAAGAAGAAAACGAAAGAAGAAGAAGAAGAAGAAGAAGAAGAAGAAGAAGAAGAAGAAGAAGAAGAAGAAGAAGAAGAAGAAGAAGAAGACGAAGAAGAAGAAGAAGAAGAAGAAGACGAAGAATGAAGAGAAGAAGAAGAAGAAAGAAAAGAAGAAGCAGAAGAAGAAGAAGAGAGAAGAAGAAGAAGAAGAAGAAGAAGAAGAAAGAAGAAGAAGAAGAAGAAGAAGAAGAAGCAGAAGAAGAAGAAGAAGAAGAAGAATAAAGAAAGAAGAAGAAGAAGAAGAAGAAGAAGAAGAAGAAGAAGAAGAAGAAGAAGAAAGAAGAAGAAGAAGAAGAAGAACAAGAACAAGAAGAAGAAAAAGAAGAAGAAGAAGAAGAAGAAAGAGAAAGAAGAAGAAGAGAAGAAGAAGAAGAAGAAGCAGAAGAAGAAGAAGGACTCCTAAAGAAGAAGAAGAAGAGAAGAAGAAGAAGGAGAAGAAGAAGAAGAAGAAGATTCAGAAGAAGAAGAAGAAGAAGAAGAAGAAGAAGAAGAAGAAGAAGAAGAAGAAGAAGAAGAAGAAGAAGAAAAAGAAGAAGAAGAAAAAGAAGAACGAACGAACGAACAAAGAAACGAACTTAATATTCAAAGGATCACAAATTGGGCACGTAGGCCCGTCTTACAATCGACCCATCTTTCACACTGAAGCGGTATTTTATCAATAGGCATGTTATATTTATATGATAATTTGCATATTATGAATATCAAAAAAAAAAAAAAAAAAAAAAGAAAAAAAGGAAAACAAGCACAAAATACATGCACACGCACACACACACACAAACACACACACACACACACACACTCACTTAAACACACATTTGCACAATACCTTTACACACACATAAACACACCACATTCACCCACATACATAGCTACATATCCACACAGACACGCACATTCCACACACATACAAACATACAAATATAAACAGACATACACGCACATACACACACATGTTGACACATCCAGAAACACTACACACAGAGATACACACAAACAAACACACACACAGACATACACATGTATATACACACAGAGACGCGCACACACATACACACAGGCACACACAAAGACACACACACAAACACAACAAAGACACACATTTACAAACACACACGCAGGCACACACACAGCTACATACACGTAGAACACACATACAAGCAAACACACGCACAGACACATGTAGACACAGATACACATACAGAGCACCTATGGACATGTCCGGAGTGCAATGAGGATAACCCAACTAACTAACTAACTAACTAACTAACTAACTAACTAACTAACTAACTAACTAACTAACTAACTAACTAACTAACTAACTAACTAACTAACTAACTAACACATACAGACACATACACACAGTCCTCCACGCGGGAACACACACATACACACACACACAAACACACACAGACACACATAATAGATACACACACACACACACACACACACACAATACAAATATCCTTACACACAGAGATGCACGTATACACATGTATTAATGCCAACACACTTTTACACACAGACACATACCAACACAAACACACACACACACAAACACAACAAAAACACACACACAACCACATACACATAGAACACACAAACACGCAAACACATTCACAGGCACATGCAGAAACACACACAAATACGCATGTAGACACATACACACAGTCATACACTCACACACACACGCACAAACTCTCACACACACAAACATAGATACACACCCTTTACTTTACTTAGTCGCTCCTCTTTTACCTTGGGGTGTAGAGGTTTGCCAGAGAGATCGCCAGACGTCTCTATCAACAGTTTTCTTTCTGGCTTTGTTCCATTCCTGTCCTCTGTCAGTTAATGACTGTCGGATGTTGTCTTTCCAGCGGACCCTGGGTCGTCCGGGAGGTCTGGTTCCCTGGTTCTAAGCTTCCCATGCTTGCCATGGTGGCCGATTTTCTCCCATTCTGCAGAGACACACCCACAGACACCAAATACTAACACACGCAGAAAACAAAGATACACACAAACAAACACACAAAGACACATACACAGAGACGCGCACGTAAACGCACAGGCAGTCATGCACACGTAGACACACTTTGCATACACACACACAAACACAGACAATCGCTCACAGACATATACAGACAGACACATACACACAAAGACACACAGAAGACACACATACAGACACACTCACACACACAGACACACACACAAACATAACGAAGCGCACGCACACACACATACAAACATAGACACGCCTACACAGAGACATAATCACACAAAATCCCACAGGACACACACACAGTCACACGCACATGTAAACATACAGGCGCACATAACACATTCACTCAACAACTTACACAATTACCGATACACACACTCATACATCCACAAACATGCCTACACACATACATACCAAACATTTACATTCAGCACATACATACATATCGTATACACCTTTTCAAATTATAAACTGATAATGCAAAATGGATTAATAATTACATTTAAGGTGGCATATAAACACTTGTGAGCATGAAATGAAAATGTTTGCGGTTAATTGAATACGAACGTTTTGTATTTTTCAGATCAAGTGGTAGCCGGTTCCATAAATGAGCAGCAGAATATGCTAAACTTTTTTTAAATAAATATATTCTAGGTTTAGGTAAATGTAATAAGTTTAGCCTCTTGCTGTTCGTAGGATTAGATTTAGTCAACTGGAAAAGGTAGTTTGGAGTATTTTAAGATATAATTTTGTGAATAAATTTAGCTATGTTAAAAATTAAACGTTTACCCAGTGGCAGAACTCTTAGATGGCTATAGAGATTATTTTTGTCGGTATATTTTCTAACTGAAACCATGCGTAAAGCACGATTTTGAAGGGAACTTAGTCTTTTAACGTTAGATTTAGCACAACCATCCCATACCGTGGAGCAAAAGTCGACATGTGTTTGGATGTAGGAAGCGTACACTTTTTTTTCGCGTATCTTCATCCAGGAAGTGCTGAATTTTGGCAAGCTCTTAAACTTTTTGTGAATTTTTTTTTAAATTTATGATACAAACATGAGAATTCCAAGTTAAATGATTGTCAATTGTAAGGCCTAATGTTTTGTGCTCAGTTACATTAACAACAGGTAATTGATTTATGTAAAGCTCAAGTGATGGCTTGTGCAATGCTAATGTTTGTAACTTTTGTCTTGTTGTTATAAGCATAGATTTAGTTTTATTTATGTTAATTTGCATGAGATTGCTATTGCTCCATTTAATAAGATTTTTTACCTCTTTCTGTAAAAATCTTTCCAACTCATTACAATTCTCGTGACTAGTATAAATTGTACAGTCGTCAGCAAACAGATCACATGTTATACTGAGATGTAATGGAAGGTCGGTAATATACGTGGCAAAAAGAAGTAGACCTAGAATCGATCCTTGGGGCAAGCCAATATTTAACTGAGTGGATTCTGACAGACAGTCATCGTAGGACACTGTTTTCATCTATCAGATAAAAATGACCGCAATATTTTGACCAAGTTATCATTGGTTTTTAAGGTTTTTAATTTTTAATGAGAATATCATATTCTACCATATCGACGGCTTTCTTAAAGTCAACAAACACTGCCCCACAAATGTTACCACTGTTAATATCAAAATGCCAGTTGTCATGTATGGCAAGAATGTTTAGGCCTGAAGCCTATTTGACTATCGATTATTAAGTTATTTGTAGTAAACGCCGCAATGTTTTGTTTTGGTGTAAGTGTTTCTCTCGGTTTTGACAGGGACGAGAGGAGAGAAATGGGTCTTTAATTACCTGGAGAGTTTACTTCTGCTGAGCCAGGTTTGAGCTTTAAATGTTGATCGAAAATAGTTTTTAGTAAGACATTGATTGTATATAAACGTTAAGGAATAGCTAATAACTGGTGCAGCACATCAAAGAATTCTATTACTGACTCCATCCAAGACAGATAAGTTTGTTTGCTTTCAGAGATATATTTATAAACGTAATCAACAGACATAAGGGGAATCTCAGAAGGGATAGCTGTAGGGCACTTTTCCTCACAGAATGATGCTAATAAGCTTAGTCACACCGTGAGTCCGATATTGTGGACTATAAATCCTCTATTTCTGATTTGAAGAACAAAGTGAAATCACCACACACATTAGAGAATTCGATATTATTTTGTCTAAAGATGTCTTTTTGGTTAGCGAGTTAACAGCCTTTCATATATCTGCACTATTTGTTTTATCTGTAATTAATTTGTTAAAGTGATCTTTCTTGTTTTTACGAATTAAATATTGTACTTTATTTCCCAATTTACGGTAAATTCGAAATTTTTATTCCAGTGTGCTGTATCTCGTTCTCTCATACTTTCCAACACTTCGCTAGTGATCCAGAAGAAGTAGAAGAAAGAAGGAAGAGGAGACAACTATAAGTGTGAAAATTAAAGAGAAATATAACTATCATATACAAGCTTTAAGATACTATCGGTGGTACTGCTAAACCGGCTAAACCATACTTCGAAAGACATACTGGGAGATTACCAAGCGGGCTTCTGACAGAACCGATTAACAATAGATCAGATATTCATTTTACGATACGTAGCATAGCAAAACTTGGAATATAGAAAATATGTACATAATGTTTTTGTGGATTTAAAAAAACACAATGTATGATAGTGTACATATAAACAGTTTATGGAATGCTATAAAGGACTTTATAATTACCCCCCCCCCCCCCACCCCTAAAAAAACATGGTAATTAGCATGACCAAACTATGAATGGAAGACACTCGTAATATAGTAATATACAAAGGCTTTAAGTCAGACCCTTTCAAATAACATCTGGTTTAAAGCAAGGCGATGCTCTGTCCCCACTTCTAGTGATGATAATCAGATACTCTAAATTATGATGCCGCAAAAGATAATTAAATAAAACACACACGAAGAATCGGGCGAAGGATGAGGATGGGAAGAATGAGAAGGAGTTGTGAGTTATGAGTTAGGTCATCTTCACAGCACTCCGGACACATCCATGGGCGCTCAGATTCCCCTCTCAACATATTCATCAGCGTTGTGCGGGTAATAGTACCAGTCATATGTTGGTTAACAAGACTTCGAGTGCATCAGGTGTGCTTCTCATGCTTGGGTGTGCAGATGTTTACTCCCAATTCGTGTATTCTTAGCATTGATGTGGACACGTTGCTTCCAAAATCCTCAGAACGTCCTATCTCTCTAAGGGCAATGCCAGTGGGGGAGAAGGAATTAATGAAGGAGTAGGAGGAGAAGAGGGAAGAGAATTCAAGTATCTAGAAACCATGAGTTGTAAACCATTTGGCTCGGTACTATGGATATCGCAACCCTTCGGCCTTCATTCCATTATAGGTACCATTAATCTGGGAGAAATGTGGCTTCTCTGCCTACCCCCTGGATTGAACCCGGACCACAAGGAGTTCGTCATCCGGCCGCCGCGAAAGTCAGGTTTAACCAACTACGCCAGAGAGCCGGGCGAGGGAAGAAAATAAGATGGTGTTATGCTGGGATTATTTGGCATTCTTGCTTTATTTACTTCTTTGATGCTGTTACTTATGTAGCGTTTGTTAGATTTCGTAACATGCACAGGTTATTTGGAAAATACAGTTTCTCTGACATTCTGTAATATGTATATATATATATATATATATATAAACATTCATCCAAATTTTTTTTTCGTGATTGTTTTGTTGTTGATTCACTAGATATGTCTGTTGGATGATTAGTTTGTTGGTAGGTCGAGTAATTGGTTGATCCGTTCGTTGAGTGGTTGATTAATTAGTCGTTTGGTTGGCTGACTGATTAGTTTGATGGCTGGTTCAAGATTATCATCATCATCATTATCAAGTGCCATGCCACGCCAGCTGGCATAAGCGTTCATGCGTCGCCACAGATCTCGGTCTTTGGTGTTAAGGTTCAATTCTAATGATGATATTTCTCCATTCCACTGTCTTAAGCCAGCCACCATAATTTATCTTGGTCAGCCTCTGCCTCCTCTACCAGTGACATTTTCAATCGTCCCGATATATCCACTGCTCCTTTTCCCATTACCTGACCAAAGAATTTTGTTTGTCTCCTTCTCATTGTTGTATATAATGCTCTTCTTTCATTAGCAATTTCCAGGCATTCAGTGTTGGTTGGTTTTTCTGGCATTCCAAGGTTTTCTCAACATTCTTCTCAAGATCAACATTTCAGCTGCCTCCAAACTCCTTTTAATGTCCTTCAGAGGACATTGAAAAATCATAAAATCACTTTCCACCCAGTTAACCACTTGACAGTCCTTTTGAAACTAACTGTTAAACGGATGTGCACCCAAAACGCAGGTTCTGGAACAAGTTTTAAGTCCAGAAGTGGACGAACAACCACAACTTTCCTCCAGAGTTTGCAGTCGGTGAAGGCCAAGAGAAAGTCTTCCGAAGATTGTACCTGGTGCCCATTCAAGGCTGGGTCAAGGCTGGGTCAACCTGGGAGCCAAGGTCAGTTAAAGAAAAAAAGTCTGGCTCTGCCAGGACTCGAACCTATGACAGGCTGTGTTATTTATGCCTTTCAGCCCAGCACTTCACATTTCAACAAATTACTACCCAGTTTTCTAAAAAATATAACCTACTTAAAAATAAACACCAGAATGATTGTTCAGGATGCTGTTAGTATAAGTCCTGCCCAACAATATGCACTAGAATGATTGTTCAGGATACTTCTAATAAGTGTTGCCCAAAAATATGCACTCTAATGATTGTTCAGGATGCTTGTAATATAAGTCCTGCCAAAAACAGGCACTAGAATGATTGTTCAGGATGCTTTTATTATAACTCCTGCACAAAAATAGGCACTAGAATGATTGTTCAGGATGTTTGTAATATAAGTCCTGCCCCCCCCCCCCCCCCCCCCCCCCCCCCCCCCCCCCAAAAAAAAAAGCACTAGAATGATTGTTCAGGATGTTTATAATATGAGTCCTGCGCAAAAAAAGCACTAGAATTAGGGCTGTACCGAATAGTGATTTTCACTATTCGGCCGAATACGAATAGCGGTACCAACTATTCGGCCGAATACGAATACGAATTGTACATAAGGATAAATATATCTATTAAAAAAAACACACACACATTCATAATGTTAAATGTACGCTGAACGTTTACTTCACATAAAGTAGCACAGAGGAGGTATCTTCTTCTTCAGCATTCTGAGCCCTTGAGGTTTACTGCTGCAGATATCACTCGTCTCCATTCATCTCTCTGGCTGACCTTATCTTCACAATTTGTGAAACCCGTTGTTTGCAGATCTGGCTGGACATTATCTCTTGAATTTTTTTTTTTTGTTGTCTGCCTCGTGGTCTACGCCCATTCCTCTCTCAGATGTGTACAGTTTTTACTTCCCTGTCATCTGTCATTCTTTCAATATGCCTCAACCATTTCAGTCTGTTAGCTCTCATGATGCCAGTGATCAATAATGATGAAAACAGATTATGTGTTACGTTGTTGTTTCTTACTCTCCATTACCAGCTGTGAACATCTTTGATGGGTCCAAAGATTTGTCGTGAGACTGTTTTCGAAAACCTGTAATAAGGCCTCTTCTCTTTTATTTTCGTTTCAAGTTTCACAGCCATATAAAACGACTGGTCTTTTCAACGTTTAATATATTTTGAACCCATTCGCTCCATCTGTGCTAGGACTGGTTACTGGCGGTTGATCTGCCAGGCCATGAACGGTACCCCGAGTTGATCCGTAAAACCGGCCTGCGACCGGACATCGTTCTCCATTCTGCGCAAAAACGGCAGCTCATCCTGATTGAGTTGACTGTCCCGTTTGAGTCGCGTATGGAGGAGAATCATTTGTACAAGCTCTAGAAGTACAGTCATTTAGCAGCCGGTTTGAGGAGAAACGAGGCTTACACAGTACGGGTATTTGCCGTCGAAGTGAGAGCGAGAGGCCTCGTTTCCACTTCGCTCTACAATGTGGTGAAAGAACATGGATTGCGCGGTAATGAACGGAAACGAACACTCAAAAAACTGGGAAAGGGAGCCGAAAGGGCCTCTAGCTGGCTTTGGACGCAGCGCAACAACGTAGGGGACGGGCCTCGGTGAGCTGGTCCGGGTGTCTAGTGGAAAAGGGTTTCTCACCCCTTTGAAAGTCCATCGTGTCCGAATTGTCTGCCAGTGTTCCTCTGCCAACTGCTAATAAAAGTCCAACATGTGTCCGGTAAACCAAAGTAAGCTTGTCGCTCGGTCGTCCAGGCATGCTGACTGCTTTAATTAGGCTGCCGTAGCGACTTCTTATCTCACAGTACCTCCTGCGAAACCACCAAGTCGTTTTGTCTCTGGCCGAAAGAATAACACCATCCGGTAATTCCGTACAGCGGGGAACCAGCCCTGAGCTTCATGAACTCAGGAGGGCCCACCTCCGAATGCGTCTAGGAATCGTGGGCCGAAACGCGTGTCGACGAGGATAATTTCTACTGACGACTGGTAGATCTCTGCTTTACTTGCTCCCTGTGAGTTTATTCCTATTGATATTGGTGTTGCGAGACAGACATTTTGACTTTAGTAGATGTTGAAGGGCATGGTAAACTTTATTTCTAGATTGTATTCTAGATTATATTTCTTCTCTCAGCATGTTGGAACAGTTGAAGTTTGCACCCAAGTACATATATGTTTCCGTTCGTTAGATTTTCATACTATCAACTTGTATGTGGCCAAAGTTTATATTCTTTCCATGTCTAGTTAGTATTCGTACAGAATAGTAAACATTTAAAAACATTTTTTGTTCTTCATCCTTCAGTCAGTCTGTGGTAACTAATAACTAGGATTAAAAGAATCCTATGTATTATAACAAGTAACTAAACTTGGATATTGTCACTGACAGCTTATGTAATGCAGGAAGGCTGCATTAGCTTTCAACAAAACCAATCGTTCCATGTTGTCAGCACTAAGACCGTGTATGCAGAAGCGGATGTAAGGTAACTACTATTCGTATTCAGCCCGACCGCAACTATTCGGCCGAATACCGAATAGTCAATAGGTCCACTATTCGGCCCCGAAGCGAATATTCGGTACAGCCCTAACTAGAATGGTTGTTCAGGATTCTTTTAATATGTCCTGCCCCAAAATAAGCACTCGAATAATTGTTCAGAATGCTTTTAATATGAGTCCTGGCCTAAATATGCCCTAGTTAAGTTCATCAGCTAGAATCTTCTTGTTTTTTTTTCATCTCACTGATACCAGGTTGTAGCCCATTGTAGTGGTTTTCTGTATTTGCCTTGCGCGTTTCGAGTGGCTTGAGTGGTGGATTTGTTCATGTTTTTGCAGGTTTCTTCTACACAATTCGAATGTATCTTTCTTGGTCTTCCTCTCGTCCTCCTGCCAGATGTTCTTCTGTTAAAAAGTCTCATATGCAGTCTGGTCTGGCTGTATTCTCACTAGAGGGCATGTCAGTATAATCCAGACATGGTCTCATTCCAACTCTCTCTCTAATGTTGATATTCGTTAGCCTGTCTTGTCTAGTGTTGCTGGTGATCTTGTGGACGCAGTGCATGTCATATGTGGTTATCTTTTTTTTTCTAGTGCCTTATTCATTGTCCATGTTTGGCACTGATAACATAAAGTAAGGATAAAGATGCTATTAATTATTTGCTGTTTTGCTGGAAGGGAGACATTTGGGTGTCTAAGTAGTGGGGCTAGCTGGTATGTACTCCGGCTTTTAACTCTCTGTTGATTCTGCCATTCTTCGTAAAAATGCCTTCTAGATATTTGCATTTTCGTGCTTGTTTGATTTTAATACCGTTAACATAAACGTTCATGATATTAAGTTTTCTGCCCATCCTTATTACCTCAGTTTTTGTGGTGTTTATTCTTATGTCATACTTTGTGCATTTTTTGTACATCTCACACAAAAAAAAAAAAAAAAAAAAAAAAAAAAAAATGAGCGGACTTATTGCTGGACATGAGAGACTCGGGCTGGTGATTCTACAGTAAGCGGTGTGGCTAGAAATTCAGATTATAGTCTGGAATTTGGAGAGTTACAAAGATGTCCCACAAGAAGATGACATGGCGGTTCTGAATAAATATAAAATTTTATATATGAAAACGTGTAAATTTCTGTATCTGGGAAGGGGAGGAGGGATTTAGACTTCTTCTCAAAGTCCATGCCGTGTGGTGTTGGTAGTCATGTCTATCCACAACCTTCAGTCTCGCGTACTTTCAACCAACTCTGACACAAAAGCGCAACAACGTAGGGGACGGGCCTCGGTGAGCTAGTCCGGGTGTCTAGTGGAAAAGGGTTTCTCACCCCTTTGAAAGTCCATCGTGTCCGAATTATCTGCCAGTGTTCCTCTGCCAACTGCTAATAAAAGTCCAACATGTGTCCGGTAAACCAAAGTAAGCTTGTCGCTCGGTCGTCCAGGCATGCTGACTGCTTTAATTAGGCTGCCGTGGCGACTTCTTATCTCACAGTACCTCCTGCGAAACCACCAAGTCGTCTTGTCTCTGGCCGAAAGAATAACACCATCCGGTAATTCCGTACAGCGGGGAACCAGCCCTGAGCTTCATGAACTCAGGAGGGCCCACCTCCGAATGCGTCTAGGAATCGTGGGCCGAAACGCGTGTCGACGAGGATAATTTCTACTAACGACTGGAGATCCCTGCTGTACTTGCTCCCTGTGAGTTTATTCCTATTGATATTGGTGTTGCGAGACAGACATTTTGACTTTAGTAGATGTTGAAGGGCATGGTAAACTTTATTTCTAGATTGTATTCTAGATTATATTTCTTCTCTAAGCATGTTGGAACAGTTGAAGTTTACACCCAAGTACTTATATGTTTCCGTTCGTTAGATTGTCATACTATCAACTTGTATGTGGCCAAAGTTTATATTCTTTCCATGTCTAGTTAGTATTCGTACAGAATAGTAAACATTTAAAAACCTTTTTTGTTCTGCATCCTTCAGTCAGTCTGTGGTAACTAATAACTAGGATTGAAAGAATCCTAAATATTATAACAAGTAACTAAACTTGGAAATTGTCACTGACAGCTTATGTAATGCAGGAAGGCTGCATTAGCTTTCAACAAAACCAATCGTTCCATGTTGTCAGCACTAAGACCGTGTATGCAGAAGCGGATGTAAGGTAACTACTATTCGTATTCAGCCCGACCGCAACTATTCGGCCGAATACCGAATAGTCAATAGGTCCACTATTCGGCCCCGAAGCGAATATTCGGTACAGCCCTAACTAGAATGGTTGTTCAGGATTCTTTTAATATGTCCTGCCCCAAAATAAGCACTCGAATAATTGTTCAGAATGCTTTTAATATGAGTCCTGGCCTAAATATGCCCTAGTTAAGTTCATCAGCTAGAATCTTCTTGTTTATTTTTTCATCTCACTGATACCAGGTTGTAGCCCATTGTAGTGGTTTTCTGTATTTGCCTTGCGCGTTTCGAGTGGCTTGAGTGGTGGATTTGTTTCATGTTTTTGCAGGTTTCTTCTACACAATTCGTCTGTATCTTTCTTGGTCTTCCTCTCGTCCTCCTGCCAGATGTTCTTCTGTTAAAAAGTCTCATATGCAGTCTGGTCTGGCGGTATTCTCACTAGAGGGCATGTCAGTATAATCCAGACATGGTCTCATTCCAACTCTCTCTCTAATGTTGATATTCGTTAGCCTGTCTTGTCTAGTGTTGCTGGTGATCTTGTGGACGCAGTGCATGTCACATGTGGTTATCTTTTTTTTTCTAGTGCCTTATTCATTGTCCATGTCTGGCACTGATAACATAAAGTAAGGATAAAGATGCTATCAATTATTTGCTGTTTTGCTGGAAGGGAGACATTTGGGTGTCTAAGCAGTGGGGCTAGCTGGTAGGTACTCCGGCTTTTAACTCTCTGTTGATTCTGCCATCCTTCGTAAAAATGCCTTCTAGATATTTGCATTTTCGTGCTTGTTTGATTTTAATACCGTTAACATAAACGTTCATGATATTAAGTTTTCTGCCCATCCTTATTACCTCAGTTTTTGTAATGTTTATTATTATGTCATACTTTGTGCATTTTTTGTACATCTCTCACAAAAAAAACACAAAAAAAAAAAAAAAAAAAATGAGCGCACTTATTGCTGGACATGAGAGACTCGGGCTGGTGATTCTACAGTAAGCGGTGTGGCTAGAAATTCAGATTATAGTCTGGAATTTGGAGAGTTACAAAGATGTCCCACAAGAAGATGACATGGCGGTTTTGAATAAATATAAAATTTTATATATGAAAACGTGTAAATTTCTGTATCTGGGAAGGGGAGGAGGGATTTAGACTTCTTCTCAAAGTCCATGCCGTGTGGTGTTGGTAGTCATGTCTATCCACAACCTTCAGTCTCGCGTACTTTCAACCAACTCTGACACAAAAGGTCTTCCATAGTCCAAGCAGTGTGGCGTTGTAAGTCATGTCTATCCACAACCTTCAGTCTCGTGTACTTTCAACCAACTCTGACACAGATGATCTTCCATAGTCCAAGCCATGTGTCGTTGGCAGTCATGTCTACCCACAACCTTCTGTCTCGTGTACTTTCAACAAACTCTGACACAGATGATCTTCCATAGTCCAAGCCATGTGTCGTTGGCAGTCATGTCTACCCACAACTTTCTGTCTCGTGTACTTTCAGTCTACTCTGACATAGATGGTCTTCCATAGTCCATGCCGTGTGGCGTTGGCAGTCATGTCTACCCACAACCTTCTGTCTCGTGTACTTTCAGTCAACTCTGACATAGATGGTCTTCCATAGTCCATGCCGTGTGGCGTTGGCAGTCATGTCTACCCACAACCTTCTGTCTCGTGTACTTTCAGTCAACTCTGACATAGATGGTCTTCCATAGTCCATGCCGTGTGTCGTTGGCAGTCATGTCTACCCACAACCTTCTGTCTCGTGTACTTTCAGTCAACTCTGACACAGATGATCCTTCATGCCATTATGTCAGACTGTCCAGCATCCTTTCTCTCAGTCTCTCTCTGCCTCTCCTCCCCTCCAACTTTCCTACTACCACGAACTACTCCAGTTTTTTTTTTTTTTTTTTTTTTTTTTTGCATTCTCATCACATTACCCAAAAATTGTAGATTGTCTCTTTCTGATGTGGGCAATCAATTCTATTTGTGAGTCAGTTTCTACCAAGACATCTTCATTATTCTTTTTATCTGTCCAGGATGTTGTCATCATTTATCTTATTTTTATTTTTAATTTGGACATCTAAAGAAAAAAAAAAGAAAATGAAAGTGCAGTGATTTGAAGCAAAAATCAGTATAAGACCGTGTATTGTTTTCAAGAAAAATCGGGCAAATGGGACGTGGAATCTACTTAGGGAGGAGAGAGTTCTAAAGGCTGTCAGTTACAAACAACAAGGCCTGTGATATTGTAAAACCACAGTAGTGAAGTTAGATCAATAAAACAGGCCATCTGAACACATTAATTCGCTGATAGACAATGAAATGGTCATAAAATCACTTTACAATACCTTTTACAACAGCACATTATCTTTTTGACATTGTTGAATTGCCCAACAACAATGGCTTGAAAGAAGCTGATGAAAGTAGATTTCTCAATACAACAAAAAGAAAGAGACAAACACTGTTCTTTGGCCAGAGAAGGAGAAGAGAGACATTAAAGAACATCGTGACAACTTAAAAGATCAGTGGAAAAAGGGATAGAGACAGACCAAGAGAGAAGATGCTGGATGGGCTGAAACAATGGCATGGAGGGATATCATCAAGAGAGTTGTTCCATGCAACCAGGGATCGTGATCTGTGGAGACACATGAACGCAACGCCAGTTGGCAGGGCACATAATGATGATGATAAACTGCCCTCTCAAATACACAAGTCCTTGTGTGGTTTCCAGGAAAGACAAGAATAAACCCACTGCCTTGCTAAAACAAGCATGCCGTTAGTGTCAACTAATTGGGGACTTCCTTCGAAGTCGGAGTTTATATGCCTGAATACACTTTCTGTTACTTGATTAATACGCTTGAGTAGTAAGGAACAACCAGCTACTTATAAGCCAGTAAAACAGATGTACACGCAAAATCAGGCTTTCCGTACTGGTGGCCGAGCACTTGTGGTTTATAACCGTGTAAAATGACGCTGGTTCACATCTCCCGACTTTACCCTTACACACCTGCCTTATAGTTGCCAGATAACTTGCGTAATCAGTTTATAAAAATAGCGATGGGCAAAAACCCAGCCACCCCATCTTATCTGATGTGACTTAGTATGTGTGAAGGCTGATTAGCTGTGTCTCCTACGAACTGCCTTTAAAACTTGTATTCACTTAGATTTACTTACATCAGTGCACGAGTGAAGTTTCCATGCAGATCCCTGACCAACTGTATTCACTTACATAAGTTCACGAGTGTAGATTTTACGCATATCCCTGACCAACTGTATTCACTTACATAAGTTCACGAGTGCAGTTTTTACGCAGATCCACGAGCAACTGTATTCACTTACATAAGTTCACGAGTGCAGTTTTTAACGCAGATCCATGAGCAACTGTATTCACTTACACAAGTTCACGAGTGCAGTTTTTATTCAGATCCATGAGCAACTCTGTTCACTTACATCAGTTCACGAATGCAGATCTCTGAGCAACTGTATTCACTTACATTTGTTCACGAATGCAGATTTTCCACAGATCCCTGACCAACTGTATTCACTTACATAAGTTCACGAGTGCAGTTTCTACGCAGATCTCTCAGCAACTGTTTTCACTTACATCA
>CAJHNH020001022.1:35000-40000 GCA_905116865.2 Candidula unifasciata
AAAAACAATAACAAAACAAAAAAAATTTATTCCTTAAAAAAGAAAATAGGGGTTTCAGAGCTGAATACCATGCACAAAGAAGAAATAAATACTGACATTCTACGATATCTAAACATAAAGAAAGATGTTCCCTTCCAACGGCATTTGATCTTGTAACTGTTTAGTCCCACACGTGAATATAACTGTAGAACCACTAAGTTGTCTCAGGAAACCTTTCGGAAATCCCCGTGAATTCCCTTCATTACATTGGTTATTACATAATTTTGAAAATCTCTAAGAATCGCTACACACCCTTGTTGAATATACTAATATTACAATAATATGTCACTATATCCGCTTCGTGATAAAGTAGCTCACTGCCCAGAGGAGCAGCAACAGTTAATCTATCAACCTGCCCATTTTCTGACACCCCTGACTATCAGAGGAAAAAAATTCCACGATGTGCTTTTGATCTGGAAACTTGTTTAAACGAAAGTAATGTTGAAAAATATGCATTTGACGTACGACCAGTGTTGCCACTTTTTGGGGGACAAAAACACACCAAAATATCTAAAAAAAATATATAAATTTGCTTGGAAAACATCTAGAAAAACATCAAAATTGAAAGAGTCACAAATTACATAGCTATTGATATCACTTACCCTATAGAATCATGTCCTCATCTTCACTGATGTCTACCTCACAAGATCCACAGGATAAACTTAGCTTGGATAATGAAGTTAAAGCTTCAGATCCAAAATGACTGGTATGCTTTAGCTGTTCCAATTTCTTTTAATACCCAATCAGGGAGCTAATAAATGGAACAGCCTTTTCCTACTCTTATCAGGCCGAATTTTATTGTCAAGATAACATTTAAGAGGTCAAATTGCATCGTGTTTTTTAGGTTAGATTTGATAAATTCACTCCAAGTAAAAACATATAGAAAGACATCTACCATCTAAACGTCAAAAACGCCATCTAAATGCAAGGGAAACATTTAAATCTAAATGTAAAACATCCAAAGTGGCAACACTGCTTACGACGACTTGGACTTTTAACCTGTCAGTCACAAAGACTCTCGGTCGTAAGTCGAGACCCTGAACTGCGTTATATTTTGCCGCCCTACATATCACCCCCCCCCCCTTTTTTTTTTTCCCACGCCTTGGAGCTGCACATGTTGTACAATGTCTATATACGACTCTTTTGATTACATAGCATTCGTGTGACTAATTTGTGTTTTAACAACAGATAACTGTAGTGAAAACAGTTTAGCCCCTGACGGAAATGTTGAACAAATCGATGACAATGTTGGCAATCCTCGCCATAGGCATGTGTGTCGTAGGGGTAGATTCGTGTGTGGTAAGTTTTTTAATGCGCAGTTGCTAGACCGCGAACACACCACACACTTTCACTCACACACACACTCTCTCTTACCCACACAAAAACCCTCAAACACACTCACACACACACACACACACAAAACACACACGCACACACACACAAGTACATCTCTCTCACAAACACTGGTACAAACTCACATGCAAACACTCATTCACACTCCCACACACTTACATACTCAAACAATAAACATTCACATTCTCACGCACACAAACACTCACAACACACACACACACACACACACACACACAAACACACGCACACACATACGGATACTCACACACACACAGGCACGTAAACACACGTGGGGGGGGGGGGCACTTACATGTGAACACTCAGACCTTATGACAGAAGCCTTTATCAACAAAATCTAACACAACAATACAGAATTGGCTGTTGTGGTATTTTTCTAGGCAGGTTAATGTCCAGTAGTTTGCCATTAACAGCAATAAATAATAATTTAGGGAAAAAAAAAGAAAGAGAGAGAGAGAGAGAGAGAGAGAGAGAGAGAGAGAGAGAGAGAGAGAGAGAGAGAGAGAGAGAGAGAGAGAGAGAGAGAGAGAGAGAGAGAGAGAGATCAGAGGTCAGGTAGTCTTAGTTTCAGCTTCATAGCAAACGGGTCACCCAATCTTTACTCCGCTCCTGTGCCAACGAAAAACACGCAGAATGTTTATCACAGTCCCTTGTGGAAAGATTGACAGACTGCTGTCTCAGCATATCTAGCATACACACGCGATAAAGCATACGGTAGCCATCCGAAGTGCTAACACAAGCCAACTTTGCGACAACAGACATCGCGCCATTTTCTAAATCTACAATTCACACCACCAGGTTGGTCACAGTCGAAAAAACATTCCGAATGAAATCCGCAGCTCACAGTGTCACACCATGCATTCAACTCAGAAGCTGGGCGACAAAACTATATCCAGTCTACAAATGGAGCAAAAATGCATCGACCACCACCCGGCAGAAGCAAAAAATGTGCCTCGACTTGAAACAGTGGCCCTGCCTAGCGCCTCTAGGCCGTATAGGGCATTTAGAGCTAGACCTATTTTCATACACCAATCGGAACTAGATGGGTGATGTGGTCAGCATCACGCCGGCCTCTTTTACTTCTTGTGACTGCATGCGGTACCAACTCAAAGCTGGGTCGACCTGGGAGTCAAGGCAATTTTTGAAAAATGTCCGGCTCTGCCTGGCAGCAAACCCACGACTATTCGCGTCTAGCCACTACGCCATGGCGACTCCCTTGGATACAATTAGACAAGAGGCAAATACGGACACTAAAGAAATCAATGAACTTCTTTTTGCAGACGAGAAATGCACTACCAAGAACATAATCTACACCATACTGATTCAATACATCAAACCTGCACCAAGTTTGATATGCGAATAAAGACAGCAAAAACTGAGATAATGAGAATATGCAGGAAACACAATAATACACAATCAAACATGTACAAGAGTTCAAATATCTCAGAAACATATTTACGGAGAATGGCAGACTCGATAAAGAGATAGACTGCAGAAGGCAAGTGCAAAACAGCAAATGATTAACAACATCTTCATAACTACTTTATGCTGTCAGTGCCAAACATGGACAAAGAAAAACGGCACTAGAACGGAAAAGAGCTACACGGGAATTCTCCTGTCTCCGCCAGATCATTAACAGCACTATACGAGACAGGGTTACGAATACCAGCATTATGGAGACAGTTGGAATAAGACCATGTCTGAATTATATTGACAAACAAAGAATAGAATGGTTCAGCCATCTAGTGAGAATGCAGAAAGACCAAACTGCATATCAGATTTTTTACCAGTAGAACATCTGGGATGAGGGCGAGGGGATCACCAAGAACAACATGGATAAATGGTGTAGCTAAAACCTGCAAACAGATAAACCCAAGGCCCCCCCCCCCCCTATCCCTTCCGAAATATGCAGGACAAAATACATAAACTATGACACTGGGCTACAACCTGTAACAATAAGACAACGAAAGAAGGAGAAGAAGGAGAAGAAAAAGATAATGTGTCTTGGAAGAGCCATCTGACTAACAAAAATAGAGATTAACAATTAAAACCAAAGAAACAACTAAGATTGCAACCAGTCATACAGTTTATCAAAAAGCAGCATTTGAGATGGTTCTGTCATCTAACAGGAATCTTCTAATACCAGTTGCCACAAAGAGATACGCTGAAGAAAAACAGTGAAGACAGAACAAGGGGAAGACCACAGAGATATGGAACGATGGCATCAAGAATAGCCTCAAGGAATGCTGAGTTGAGTTTTTAAAAAAACACGACACCAGAGCCCTCGGTACACTCCCATAGGCATTCCGTCTAATCTTTTGCAGCCTGGGAAGAGCAACAGTCTGTATATCGGTGACGCTTTTTCTCTGATTGGGGAGTTTCGACTAAATCCCCTGCTCATACCTTTCTATTCAGACCGTGACAATGTTTATATTCCACAGAGAACTCAATGTGCGGCCCTTGGCGAAGTGTGTCACACAATCGTGGACTGTTGTGACCAGTTCAATGTCAAGTGTGTAGCTCCGCCAGCTAGCTCCCGCCAAGCTCTCGAAGCTGGTTCTGTGGTCTCGAAGTGCCTCCCTAAAAGGTTCTCTCCGCTTTATTGCCTTTGTCTAATACCAGGTTTTATACTTTTATATCCCTATGTTGGTGCTGAAGACCATTGAGTGGGGGGGGGGAGGGGTGGAGGGAGGGGCATATCTTAAAAGCCTTCTAACAGGGCGTATCTCCTTCGATGTAGGAGTGCATCTGTCTGAGAGGTTTCATAAAGGTACGCAAAAAGACTTCAAGAATACCGGATACCTACTGTTAGAATTATCATTCAACAATTTTTGTCAAGACTTCTAAACACAGCTTATCTGCCAAACAACTGCCAATTACTGCGTTTATAGTACCACTTTTGCGGTGTAGGCAAGGGGGTATTTGAGTCTGAGGCTTTACGGCCGCATGGCTAGGGCTGTGCAGGTGATGGTTTTATTTTGTCCCCGACAGAAAAAATTCCCAGCCTTACCGAGAATTCGAAGCTGGGTCTTCCGCTTGGGAGCCCAGAGTTCAAACTGTTCGGCCAGCCGCTACTCAACACAGCTTATCAACAGCTGTAATTTCTTCAGTAATGATATTATCTGAGTGGAGATTTACATTTTATCATGTGGTGTATATTTAATAATCTCACACAGCATTTAGACATTCAGTCAAGCCTGAACAAAGCTAGAGAAAGCTTTTGGAAGGATGAGGCAAATCTGGAAATCCAACAGTTACTGCAGAGGAACGAAACTCCGACTCTACAAGAGCATCATTTTGTCAGTTCTTATTTATTAAGCAGAATGCTCTAGAATGACACAAGTTTTCCACCTTCCACCACATATGTCTACGTAGAATTATCAAAATTTTCTGGCCAGATACAATCTCAAATACTATACTACTTCAAGTCACAAACTCTAGACAGTATGATAACCAAGAGAAGATGGAAATTGCTTGGCCACGTTATGAGAATGAATCCTGATATACTTGCCAAAACAGCTCTCACATGGACACCAGAGGAAAATAGAAAGAAGGGGTGCCCAAAAACAACCTGGATACGAACGAGGAAA
>CAJHNH020001022.1:50000-57500 GCA_905116865.2 Candidula unifasciata
ACAAAAAAAGTAACGATGATCCAGTGTAAATACAAAGATAGTCGCGTATCCTTTAGGGTATGTTCCTAAACCAACCACTGCATTTTTGGCTCTTGTGTCTTTTCTAGGTAAATTTATGTCCAGTAGTTTGTCAAATGGCCCAGGAAATCCCCCCCCCCCTCCCCCTCCCCTAAAAGTAGTTTAAAATTGTAAATATCTTTTGTCATTCATTACAAACAAAGGGAAAACAATGGAAGAAATTAAACAACTACCAATTGCTCTTCAATGACTAAAACAACTGAATAAATTGTGGAGCGGAACAGACAGAACGAAAACAACAAGATTTTAAAGAGCAGGCATCTTTCCCATTGCAACAGACACCTGTGAGATCTGGACACTTACTAAACAAGCTGAACAGCGCTTAAGAGCCTTTGAATACAAATGTAATAGTCGGGTTCTAAGAATAATATGGGTAAAGAAAAGAACAAATGCATCCATACTTCAAGAACGATGAAGAAAGTTGGCTATTAAAGACGATTCAACACAAAAAATTTAACATTTTGGTTACTTAAGACGTCACAAAAGTTTAGAGAGAACAATAATAGAGGGGTATGTACCTGGGAAGAGAGGAAGAGAAAGGACAAAGAGAAGGTGGGTGCGGGATGTGGCTGATGATCTCCATACGGGTGTGTCGGACGAGGGGCATCTTGCTTGTGATCGAGAAATTTTTCCAGAAAGTTGTTTTGAGAACAAGTTTCTGCAAATGACTGACTGATGCAAGCAAACCGATTGCCAGTAAGTTAAGCTGATGTTAATAAACACATTGCCAGTAACTCCAGCTGATGTTAAAAAAGGAGATTGCCAATAGCTCCACCTCATAGTAACTAACACATTAATGTATCTCCCGCTCACAAACAGAATACATTACAAGTAACCCTGTCATATTTTGACATACAAATCACAGGGGTGAGGGTGAGAAAAGAAATATTCGTGGCAAAAAACTCAGGCTAATGTTAACAAACTGATTGCCAGTAACTTCAACTGATGTTAAAACAGGAGACTGTCAGAAGCTCCACCTCATAGTAACTCACACTTTAATTATCTACCGCTCACGGTGAAAATACATTACCAGTAACTGCATCATATGTTAGCATACAATATTACAGGGGTGAGAGTGAGGAGAGACATATTCGTGGCAAAAACCTACTCGCCGCCATGTGATCCTGACAAATGACACTTGCAATCTTGAAGCGATTATCAGGCGAAAATCACCTTCGCGAAACGCCACAGAGTCGCCATAGGTGAACCAGTCGCTCAACAATAGCGGAGAAGCCAGTTGTCAGAGATGCTATCCCCTACCAGTTTGTCAATGATAGCCGGAGTGACGCTAACCAAATAACACATCTTGTACCGATTGGTCTATAAAATATAGGTCTAACCCTATATGCCCTATACGCCTAAAGGCTCGGAAAAGGGCCCTTTACTCTACTTATGACAAATTTTAACAATTTACATCGATCGATTACGGAGTTACAGATTGTTAACTATTTCAGTCACTCTAGGTGTATGTTCATGTTCGAGGGTTTAAGGAAAAAAAAATGTAAGTAGAAGTCGAGATCCCTATTCACGCCTTAAGCTCATAGGGTAAATGGAAAGGGCGCCCATATTGTTTTTAGACCATCGGCACTAGGTGGGTAATGTGGTCAGTATTACGCCGGCCGTCTCTACTTCCCCAGGACAGCCATCCTGGTACCCATTTTAGGCTGGGTCGACCTGCGATCCCGCATAACATGATAAAAATCAACGCAGCCAGCAGTGGGTTTCGATCGTGGTACGTTGGAATTACAAGTCGGACTCGCAAGGCTTAAGCCACGGACGCCGCCCGTTTAAGGAAAGGCAATTCTAAACTCATGTGTATACGACTCACACAGGAGGCAAATATACAACACTTGCAGGAAACAAATTTGTTGTCACAATTCTTCAGAGTCGCTAAATAAAGATAAAAAGAGTTGAGTGAAGCTCAGTTAAGAATTGACATCACAGCATTCGGGGTATTCCCATGCGTGCTCCGTCATCTTCTTCAGCAGCCAGCGCAGAGTTCCAATACTGATATGTCCGTCTTGCCTTTCCTCTACGTGTAGTGAGCCGGCGTGACCCTCTAGTTACACCCAGCTGCTTCCTTCTCTACAGGCAGTAATAATCTTGTTTCTCTACTGATTCCTATGCTTGTTCCCAAAGAGCATTGACCACATCTGCCTTGTCATGTATTAATTTACCACCCAGTGATGCAGATCCAGCCATTCTGTCTGCCTGTTCATTACCCACTAGTCCGGCATAGCCTAGAGAAAACAATCCAAGGTATGCTCAATGACTTACTCAGTAAAGCTTGCCACTCGAAGCATCGCTATCTTCACCTTTCTCAGCATGCCCTCAGAGTCTGTTACAACATGTGTAATCATCTTGTTCTCTAGCCATCGGAGAGCTGCAGTTACCGCCTCCACTTCCATTCTCATGCTAGATGTCGTATGCAAGGATGTCTTTCACTAAAGCTTTTTAATTGGTTTTTGATACGAACACCCAGGCCCTTCTCTTTTCTCTCAACACCGAACCACCTGTATAGATAATCAGATCACCTGGGCGTGATTTGTCGTGAATCAACTGTTGGACTTCCCCCTCCGTTGAACCTGCTAGCCACACTCTGCACTCCCGGCCAAAAGTGATCATAACCCTACACAGGTCAGACTTTTCCTCTGGTACTCTGATATGCGAGACACATCACGGATCAGGAAGACAATGGCAGAATGAACCAACAAACTTCATTTTCCCAGGGTTAAAAATTAAGACTATGACAAGCCAACATCAGCGTTTACTTACCAAGCCTAGAGTCTAACTGGGTGCAGAAAGCGATGTAATATATACAATCAAACACAATTCATGTAATTTATTACCTACGTTGACAAAATGCTGTCATAAATGCAATGGGTTTACAACGCACAGGGAGCGTTATTGACTGTTTGCAGTTCGTTTAGTTTTCTATACCAATCTATCTTAATGAGAATATTTTTCTTACAGGAACTCGTACAGCAATGAGAAACTGCCGGAAAACATTCAAATGTAAAGAGAGTTACTTCTCTTCACATTCATCCCGCGACCGGACTAACGGCATGTCATATGTTATGGAGTGTTATGAGAAGTTTTTGTTCAGCGTTCGCTCGTCGTGAATAGTGTTTGTGGGAGGTTGTGTTGCTTTGTTTTCGTAAGTCTCTTTGAGGTTCCGCAGGCGCCTGTGAACAAGTAATAAATACTTAAGAAGCAAGCGCGGCTGTTCATAAGTGTCAAAACCTGGAAATTTTTATTCATTTCTAACGCTCCTTAGCGGTGCCTCCCTCCTCCCCCCCCCTCCCCCCCCCCCTCCCCGTCTCAGAAGCCACCGAGAAGCAATGGAGGAATATACAAAGATTGCAGTTTCCATAGATCCAAACCGTCTTGCAAGTAGCACACCGTGGAAAAAATCTCGCAAGTAAGCGATGATAAGACGAAAACCGAAAGAAATATCGAACTGTTGAAAATAAGGAGTCCATGACACCCCCACAACAAGAGAGAGAGAGAGAGAGGGGAGAGAGAGAGAGAGAGAGAGAGAGAGAGAAAGAGAGAGAGATAGAGAGAGAGAGAGAGTAAGAGAGAGACAGACAGAGGTAAAGAGACAGACAGAGATAGAGAGACGTCGGGATAGAGAATGAGAGAAAACAGAAATAAATCTGAATGTTCTAATGAATATATTACTTTTGAAAAACTAAAGAAGAGCGAAAGGGAAACTGGTATAGCTAGGCAGATTATGGAACTAAACAGACATACAGGTGGGAACGCAAGTATATAAAAAGACAGGCAGGTAGGATAGGAATAAACTCACAGGGAGCAAGTACAGCAGGGATCTACCAGTCGTCAGTAGAAATTATCCTCGTCGACACGCGTTTCGGCCCACGATTCCTAGACGCTTTCGGAGGTGGGCCCTCCTGAGTTCATAAAGCTCAGGGCTGGTTCCCTGCTGCACGGGATTACCGGATGGTGTTTTACTTTCGGCCAGAGACAAGACGACTTGGTGGTTTCGCAGAAGGTACTGTGAGATAAGAAGCCGCCGCGGCAGCCTAATTAAAGCAGTCAGCATGCCTGGACGACCTAGCGACAAGCTTACTTTGGTTTACCGGACACATGTTGGACCTTTATTAGCAGTTGGCAGAGGAACACTGGCAGACAATTCGGACACGATGGACTTTCAAAGGGGTGAGAAACCCTTTACCACTAGACACCCGGACCAGCTCACCGAGGCCCGTCCCCTACATTGTTGCGTTGCGTCCAAAGCCAGCTAGAGGCCCTTTCGGCTGCCTCTCCCAGTTTTTTGAGTGTTCGTTTCCGTTCATTACCGCGCAATCCTAATTCTTTCACCACATTGTAGAGCGAAGTGGAAACGAGGCCTCTCGCTCCCACTTCGACGGCAAATACCCGTACTGTGTACGCCTCGTTTCTCCTTAGACCGGCTGCTAAATCACTGTACTTCTCGAGCTTGTACAAATCATTCTCCTCCATACGCGACTCAAACGGGACAGTCAACTCAATCAGGATGAGCTGCCGTTTTTGCGCAGAATGGAGAACGATGTCCGGTCGCAGGCCGGTTTTACGGATCAACTCGGGGTACCGTTCATGGCCTGGCAGATCAACCGCCAGTAACCAGTCCCTCGCAGAGTCTAGCACAGATGGAGCGAATGCGTTTTTGGTTGACCTTACCTTTTGGAACCTGCCCAGCTTTGAGGAAACGAATGGGGACGATGCTAGAACTGGCTCTGGCGTTAGCCCTCATTCTAGCCTGGTCGACAACGGCTGCTAACTCTTTTAGCACCTTGTTGTGTCGCCAGGTGACCTAGGGCTTTCCTGCACGCGGACAAGAAGTGCTCAAGAGTTTGCTTCGATTTACACAGCGGGCAAGTCGGATCGTTGGTCGCAGACCATTTAACCATGTTAACACCGGACGGTAATACATCGTACGCCGAACGAACGATAAAGCTCAGTCGCAGCGGGGTCATCTGCCAGATCTCACCCCATGTGAGTATTCTTGGCAATGCGCTCTCCAGGCTGACCCAATGGCCCTGCTGCGACTGCTGGGCTGCTTTCTGGACTCGAACCTCGTTTTCGTTGTCCCTCACCGTTTGTATCACCATGTCTCGGCGCTCTTTGGCTGAGGCCTTTGACCACCGATTGACTTTCCCGTGCCCTAGGCCTCGACGGTCGGTTTGTGTGTATTCCATAATTTCTTTCAATTTTAGTACATTCTGGGCAGATTCTATCGCATCGAGGACCCTCCACTTCTGACCAGTCTTTAGAGCGGGCTGGACAGCGATGACATTTGGGTCTGAAGACTCGCGTAAGAGCATGGGGAGCCTTACCTTGCCGACTTTAAACTCTTCGGTTATTGATTTGAACGGAAGTACCAGCTTAGCCTCTTTGCAATACAGAGCCACGTCTGTCAGACAAGGCGATGCACCAATACACTTTCTCAAGGCTGTGTTGATTTTCTTCTCCATGGTTTCCACTGCAGTCATCGTCACCTCGTAGACTAACAGTGGCCATAGGAACTTTGGAATCAACATGAATTGGAGACACCATACCTTGAATTTTCCGACCAGCCTGCATCGCTCGATCGCGAGCAGGCCTGTAGCCAGTGACTCGTGTATTCGCCGGACCTCCGCTCTATCAGATAACTTCGAATCGTAAACGCGACCGAGACTATTCACCGGTTCCTCCAGAACCGTGGGGATCTTGTTCCTTGCCACCGTAAAACTGATTGCCGACAACTTGCCCTTATGGATTGACTTCCGCGGTTTGAACTGCATACCGCTCCATTGGACCACCGCGTCCAATCTTGTCAGGATCGTGCGGGCAGACTCCTCGCTGCCCGTTATTATAGTCGTGTCATCCATAAATGCGCGTAGTGGCGGCAACCAGTGATCCCCTATTTGAAGGTCCAGTCCGTAGCCGGCCGCCCCGTCTAACATGATCTGCATTGCCATGACAAACAGTATGGGTGAGATCGTACAGCCCATAGCTATCCCAATCTGCAACTCAGTCCACCTCGTGGTAAAAGTCGAGGTGGAGAAGCGCAAAGCGAACTTAGAGAAATATTGCTCGATCATTTGATTGATCTGTGTAGGTACGTGAAACATGCGAAGGGCTCGCCACAGTAGCCTATGGGGGACTGCCCCGTAGGCGTTGGCTAAGTCCAACCATATAACGTGCAAATCGGTTCTCTCATGCTTGGCTCTCTGGATAGCCTCCCAAATCATGGTCGCGTGTTCAAGGCACCCAGGAACGCCTGGAATACCACCCTTCTGAACACTCGTATCTATGTACTTGTTAGTCATCAGATACTGTGTGAGCCGGCGAGCCATGACTGAGAAGAATATCTTACCCTCGACATTCAACAGCGAGATGGGCCTGAATTGGGAAAGACTCTTCGAGTCCTGCTCTTTGGGAATGTAGACCCCATTTGCCTTTGACCACTCTGGACATATGTGTTTGCGGATCCACGCTTGACTCAACAAGACGTGAAGCATTTTAAGGATTTTCGGGCAACGCTTGTAAAGAACGTACGGGACACCGTTCGGACCTGGGGCAGACTTGCCGCTGGCCTTTTTCACAACTTCCTCAACCTCAGACCAAAGGGGAGGTACCATTTTAAATGGTACCTTCGGCACCGAAGGCTGTTTAAGGCCGCTAAGGATCTCTGGATTGTCATCGAGAGGCTCACTCCTCTTTTTGTCAGAGTACATCTTCCGTAGATGTAGCTCTAGTTCTTCCTGACTGACAACCAGAGTCCCAGACTTCGGTTGCTCGAATAGACCTCGGGCAAACTGATACGGGTCCCAAAAGAATTTCTCTCGCTCCCTTTTGGTTCTACGTCTGTTGTTACAGAAACGCTCGGCGCGACAGAGGGCACTGTGTTTGTTCTTTAAATCAACCAAACTTCATACAGCCCCTCCCGTTCGCTGCCTGTAGCGGCTTTGAACCGTTTTCTTAGGGCATTCTTGTCTGCCCGACACTTCAGAATGTCCCTCTGCCTCCTGCTAGTATTCTGCTTGGCACCCGGCTGTGCCTTTACTACTGTCCCGAACTCACGGGAGCAGTGTTCATATATTACATCACCAAATTTTGTAAGCTTGTCGCCTAGCGACTTCTTGTTTAGAGTTTGCAGGTGGAAACCTGATTCTGGAACGCACTTCTTCAGAAATCATCAAAGGTGCTCCTCCGCAGTCGACGTCATGGGCCTCTCCGGGCGAGTGGCGTTCACCCTGCCCGTCGTACCCTGACGACTCAGAAACTATCACAGGAGTAGTAGTTTTGCGACGGCGTTTACTGCGTGGAGCACCCTCGCATTTCATTCTTCCGGCATACGTTCTCAGACCATGCAACCCCGTGAAGCTTTTCCCACATGTACAGAGCCAGCCCGGACGTTGGGCGAGTATCTGAGTC
>CAJHNH020001022.1:60000-110000 GCA_905116865.2 Candidula unifasciata
TTCATCTACTTCGTGTATACTGTTTTTACCTCTCTGTGATCTGACATTGTCTCAATAAGCCCCAGCTCTCATGATGCCAGTGATCAAAGGTGATTTAAACAGATTATGAATTTGGTTGTTGCTTCTTACTCTCCATTCCCCGCTGTTTGCATCTTTCATGGGTCCAAATAACCGTCTTAAGGCTGTTTTCAAAAATTTGGAATAAGGCTTCATGCTTCATCTCTTTTAGTTTAAAATCAGCTTAATTTATAATTTTTTTTTTTCATTTTTCTCTTACTGTGGGCTTAGTCGTTGAGAACGCGGTTCATAAATCCAAGATATCCTCTCGAATTCTAGCTGCGGAAGATTTTGAATAATTCATTGTGTTAATTTAAATAAGTTCTCAACAGCCTCCCGTTCACATTTATCTCACGACTTATTGGGAAGCTCCTTTCGAAGTCTGATTAAATCTGCCTAAGAGGCCAAGAACTGATTGTCTGCATGCAAATAAGCCAGATATATTCAACGGATGTGAAGGTGACACTCAGGTTCTAGAGCAAGACTCAAGTCAAGAGCTGGACGAATACCCAGAACCTTTTGTAGTAATTTACAGCTGGTGAACGCGAAGAACAAGTAAAAAAGACGAAGAAGAACGAACAAACAAACGAACAAACTTTTTTTTTCCAAAGGGTTACAAATTCGACCCGTGGGCCCGTCTGATATTCGGCCCTTCTAAGCACTCATTTTTCAGAGTACCAATGCCTGTTATCAATAATGCATGTTTATATATATATATATATATATATATATATATAATAAAGAAATATACATTATAGAATAATGCATACACACATCATGAAGATAAAGAAGAAGCAGAAGAAGAAGAAGAAGAAGAAGAAGAAGAAGAAAAAGAAGAGCGCAAGACTTGAACACAATAAAGTATTCACATGTTTACGTGTAAGCGTGTTGGTTACTGTGTGTGGTGAGTATGTGTTAGTGTGCGCGTATGTTTTCTTTATCGCGAGTGTATTATTATGTATGTGCCCCATGAAATGGGCTGTGACACACTTGTATTAAATGCAAACAGTGCACTTAATCAACCGTTTAACCAATCCTTATACTCGTCAAGACAAATACTATCCAATGAAATGTTCTTTTGGAAAAAGTTCAATTCAGATTTAACGGCAGACAGTTAGATCCAATCTCTGGCTAGAAATGTCGTTCTTACAAGTGACTTATTAAATATTTAAATAATCGATGCTTTTAAGGATATTTTCAATTCGTTTTAAACAATTTATTTTGAACGACAAAGGTAAAAATATATCAAGTTTGTGTGGGCGACTTCTAAGAGATAAACACATCACCCAATCTGCAGAAGAAGAGCAGACAACAACAAAACACAAACATTTAATGTTGCCTAATGCGGGGAAACATAATCTCTAATGGTTGCCCCATTATGTTTTCATACTGTTCTATCTTTAATGCGAACCGAACCATATGACCCCCGCAATCAACTGTTCGTCACAAACAGGTCGCATTGTTTCAAGAAACAGATAATCGTCAATCACAGGCTCAGATTTTGAAGCAACAGTAAGTTTTTAACCACGAAGCTTCGTTGTCATTCAATCGATAACGCGTGCCAGTAATACAGTGAAGGAATTTTCTGTATGGTGTTCTTGATGATTGTGTCTGTAATTCAGGACAATTTCATTTTAGATGTATTTTTGATTTTTGGGCTGATAATTTCATTTTACATTTCCTTTTTAGTTTTCATTGTTTTGGTGGTGGTAAATCGGGGATGGGCGGGGGGGGGGGGGGGGGGGGGGGGGGGAGGGGGGGGGGGGGAGAGGCTCTTTAAAAAAAAAGACATGGTTGGAATGATACAGACTTTTAAAATTGTTTTAGAATATGTCCAAGGAGAGGCAAACCTTCGCCAAATTGGATACAAGACATTGAAGAGGAATTTTATATGAAAGCACATAGGGCTGGGGAATTGGCTAGAGAAATAGATATTGCCAGACGGGCCGTGAAGAGAGCGACGTTCTGTAGGGGACCTGCTGAGTGGTGATGATGAAAGTAAAACTTGCCAATGTTTGCATAAATATACACCAAGGAAATAACAAGGATCTCAACACAACATTGATTTTGATATGAGAAAGCTGGGACTTTGCTACAATATCTAATATTGCACAAATATTGCTCTATGTTAGCAGACTTGACTGTGTTGTCAAGTTTGAAGTTTCAACAACGTATCTACATCATGGCACGCGGGTAGTAACCCGTTATTTCTTCTACGTGTGGGCCTGAAGAAGCCTAACACAGTGCATGGGCTCTGTAGCACTGGCCAGGATTCTGAGATACTTCAGTTATATTTTTTTTTCTCTAAACTTTTGCTCGGGCAGCGATGTTAGGCAACTCTTTTCGAGTTCCAACTGCCAATTTGGATTTTTTACGTGCGCAAAAATGCACTCGGGCGTGGGATATCACAACCCAGAGACCAGGGGGAGTTACTAAAATTCAAAGTCCACGTAAAAAAATCCTAGCCATTACCCGGGATTGAACCCAGAACCTTCGGCCACTCGACGCGAACACCATGCCTAGAGACCATGTAGCCCCTTACTCTTGTCAAGTAACATAAGAGTTACATAGGTCACTCATCATCATCAGGTGCCTTACCGACTGGCGTGGGCGATCATGTCTCTCTATAATCTGCGATCTCCTGCAGCATGTATCAGTTTGTGTGTCGACACACCGCGATGCCATGCAACAAGACTGTCAAGCATCTTCTCTCCTTGTCTTCCTCTATCTCTCCTTCCACATATCTTTCTAGTGGTCACAACATGTTCTATTTTCCCTCTTCTCATAACATGGCCGAAAAATGATGACTGTCTCCTTCTGATGTCTGTGATAAGTTGTCTTCGGGCTCCTGCCTCTTTCAAAACCTCTTGGTTGCTCTTTTTGGCTGTCTAAGGTATTCTAAGCATTCTTCTGTAAAACTACATCTCCGAGGCCTCAAGAAATTGTTTGGCCTGCCTACCGATTGTCCAGGATTCACAGCCATTTGTTAAAACTGGATGTATGTAGCAAGCAAGAATTCTTTTTCCAAATCTTAATGACAAGGATATATTGCACAAGATGTTTTTCATTTGATAAAATGCAGTTTTTGCCTGTCCTATTTTATTTCTTATCTCAGTTATGCATCTTCCATCTGATGTTATCCATGTGCCCAGATACTTAAATTTCTGTACTTGTCCTAAAATAACACCATCAACTTTTATTACACACTTAGGAATAATTCGTTTCTTTGATACCACCATTACTTCTGTCTTCCCATTATTCAAACTGAGGCCCATTCTTCCACTTTCTAACACCACAATGTCTATCATTTCCTGTAGTTCTTTCTGACTTGTTGCTATCAAGACTGTGTCATCAGCAAAACGTAAATTATTTATATTGTGCCCACCAACCACAATTCCGGGCATATCAATTAAAGATCTCATTATATATTTACTGTATAGTGAAAACAAATCAGGTGAAAGTACACATCATTGTAGTACGCCCCTCTTTATGCTTTGAAATGTACCTAAACAGTTGTTAATTCTTATAGCTGCTGTTTGCTGCCAATACATATTCTTTATTATTCGTAGATCTTTCTCATCAATGTTTAATTTTTCCAACAGTTTGATTACTTCTTCATGCTTCACACAGTCAAATGCTTTTGTATAGTCTAAGAGCATATGTACAAATCAGTCTGTACTTCCATAGCTCTTTCTGACAATGTCCTTAGGATGTATATGGCATTGTTTCTACGCTTTCCTTCTACAAATCCACATTGTTCATCCCTGATTTCTGGTTTAATTTTGTTTTTTATTCTTCTCATAATTATTCTCAGTACAATCTTAGTCATGTGACTCATAAGACATTGTGCGATGGTCTTCACATTTTATAGCGCCTGGTTTCTTAGGCAGAGCTATAAATATGGATTTTGAAAGGTCATTTTGTATATACTCACTATTATAAATATCATTGAAAAGTTTAGTTATTATTTCAATTCCAAAATCTCCCAGTGCTTCGATTTCTTACAGTGAGATGTTGTCTGGCCCGGGTGCTTTTCCTTTCTTCATATGATGTATTGCATCCTCGACTTCTGCAGTCATTATTGGTGGACCATCATTGTTGGTCTGCAGTTCTACATCTGGTCTGTTATCATCATACAATTTCCCTATATACTCTGTCCATCTATTAATTATATTACTATGTCCCATTAATAAGTCACCATCTTTTGATTTCAAACATCCAGTGCTGTTACGTGGCATCTTTCCTGTTAACATATTTAACTATTTTGATATAACTTATATTCTCCTCTTTTATGAGGCCCATCTAAATAAGCCTGCCGGAATTAAGTAAACTCACACTGAGAGATTTTAATTTACTGCAAGGAACAAGCTAGATTTCTACAAATATTCAAATCGCATACATCAATATTATGATAATATTTTATTCAGCCTTATATTTCAATGTTTTTTTTTTTAAATATAAATGAGAATAAAACAATCTTTGAATAGTTATGATAACTTGTTAGTGCAAGTGTCCGTTGTAGAAAATGAACCATGAAAACTTTCATAAATACCTGTGGAAGCAAAGGCAAAGGACCCTTTTCCCACGTCCTTTCCAGGACATTTGGTAAATAGGGCTAGCATCAGCATCACACCGGCCGCCTTTACTGCCCAGGACTGCATCAGGTACCCACTCAGGGCTGGGTCGACCTAAGAGCCTAGGTCATTTTTGAAAAAAGTCTGGCTCCGCCAGGAGGAGCGAACCCAAGACCTTCCGATCCGCAGGCCAGCTTTGAAAAAATAAAAAATAAAAAGTTTTACCTACCAGTAAAGGTAATCAGCAGAAGTGATGAAATAAGACAAATATCTGGGCAACCTAAAGCCGTCGTGGGCTAGCGGCTAGACGCTCGGCTGCGGATCGGAATCTCGTGGGTTCTATTCCTGACTATAGCCGTATTTTGTTTTAAAGTAACCTAAGCTCCCAGGTTGAGTAGGAACCAGGTACAGTCCTGAGAAGTAAAGGCGGCTGGCGTGAGGCTTACCACATCACCCATCAAGTGCCGTTTGGTCTGTAAAGTATAGGTCTTGCCTTATATACCCAATACGCCTGAAAGGCGTGGAAAAGGGTCCATTAATTTACTTTTATATGTGTGACCACTAGTAATGCGACTTAGAAGACGGTGCTGCATTGAACCCATTATGAGAACAATCCAAGACAGAATAAACAAACGGGCACTGAAATGGGAAATAAGGGGATTAATGTTGCAATAAGGCCTCAAAGAAACCACAAGACGAACATTGATGTGAGAGGCCAAAGCTACTAGACTAGACTCTATCCATGATATTGAACTGATTCCACAGGATAGAATGGAGTGGAGGGATAGACTGCGAGCTCCATATGATATATAATGACACCACCGGATAATGAATAAATAAATGAATGAATGAATAAACACGATTTTGTTTTATCTTTGATGAACTCGGAAATGTGTTCCATTTGTCTATCTTGCTTCTCTTCACATCAGACCACAAGTGATTTTCTTCATGACACGTGCGACAATACAAATACCATCAACGATCCATTCAAGTGCCACCATTAAAATTGAAGCTTGGCTGTAATAAATCTTCAATAAATAATGTCTCTTATCTTGTTAGTATACTCTCTCATACTGCTTTTCATGAATATCTTTGTATTGTCCTCCCATCTGTATCGTTGTCAACCTCTTGCTCTCTTGCCTGCGACATTTCCCTCGAGTTTAATTTTTAAGAGTATTTTGTCTTTTTATGTACCCAAATTACGTCAATTGTCTCAGCTTTATTTTTTTTTTCCAGTAACTGTCTTTTCATTCGTGGTATTTTCAGAACCTCTGTATTCAATTGACTTTGTTTCTAGGGGAAAAAATATAATATAAAAATTGTATGAAACGTATCACACACTATTTTACCCATGGAATTTGTACAGATATGGCACATATTTCCTGCATTTTTTGTACTGTTTATGTTTAGTCAACAGGTTGATTAGTTAGCTAGTGTGTTGTTATTTAGTTTGCCAATTTGTCAGTAATGCTGTTGTTATGTTAGTTTGCCAATTTGTCAGTAATGCTGTTGTTATGTTAGTTTGCCAATTTGTCAGTAATGCTGTTGTTATGTTAGTTTGCCAATTTGTTTGTTAGTTCACATGCTAGTTAGTTAGTTAGTTTACTAGTTTTTTTTTTTAGATAGTTAGTTATTCAGTTAGCTAGATAGTTAATTAGTTTGCTAGTAAGTTGGTTGGCTCGTTAGTTGGTTGGATAATTAGTTGATTCGTTAGTTACATATTATTTATTTAGCTAGCTTGTTCGTTAATTAGCTTGTTGGTTGGCTAGTTGGGTGTTTAGTCACTCAGTAACCTTCCTGGATAATTACTTTGATTAATAGTTAATTAGCATATTAGATAGTTTGCTAATTGATTAGTTGGATGGTTGGCTGGTTGATTGTTTGGTTGGGTAATTACTTAGTTATCTAGCTGTTTAATCATTTAGTTTAAAAGTTGTTGCATTATTTGGATGGGCATATTTCTAAGTAGTTAGAACATTAGTTGGATAGTTAGTCAGTAAATAGTTTGGCAGTTGGTCAGCGGATACGCCTTGGCAACATAAAAGCACTCCGGGCACATGAAAGCACTCTGGGCACAGAAAACACTCCGGGCACATGAAAGCATTCAGGGCACAGAAGGCACTCTGGGCACATGAAATCACTCTAGGCACAGAAACCGCACCGGGCACACGAAAGCACACTGGGCACACAAAACACTCCGGGCACATGAAAGCACTCCGGGCACACGAAAACACTCCGGGCACATGAAAACACTCCAGGCACATGAAAGCATTCCACCCACATGAAAGCACTCTGGGCACACGAAAGCACTTCCGGCACAGAAAGCACTCTGCCCACATGAAAGCACTCCGGGCACATGAAAGCACTCTGGGCACACGAAAGCACTTCCGGCACAGAAAGCACTCTGCCCACATGAAAGCACTCCGGGCACATGAAAGAACCTCATCATTAAACACTTGACTCCCCTTCTCATTAACACTATGTTGTATGCACCATACGTACTGGGGTAAAAGACCCTTTTTCATGCCTTTAGGCATACTCAGCACACACAACTATACCACTATTGTAGAGACTAATCAATACTCGTTAGGTGATGTGCTCAAAATTGTACCGACCGCCTTTACTTTACAGTATAGTGAGGATGCAGACAGACACCCATCATCATCATCATCTGTGCCTTGTCGACTGGCGTGAGCGATCATGCCTCTTCGCAATCTGCGATCTCCTACAGCATGTATCAAAAAATTCGTGTGCTGACACACCTCCATGCCATGCAATAGGACAGGCAAAAATCTTCTCTCGTTGTCTTCCTCTATCCCTCCTTCCACAGATCTTTCTAATGGTCACATCATGTTCCATTTTCCCTGTTCTTATTATATGTCCCACAAAATGATGACTGTCTACTTCTGATGTCTGTGATGAGTTGTCTTCGGACTTCATCAAACTATAAGCGTTGCTCCATGTGGGACGCATTTTTTCGTTTTTTTAAACCCCCACCCTAGCTTTTGCCGGGGGACCTAAATATAGCCGGGCCATATATATGGCTTAACTAACGTCTGAACGGGGTGTCTGTGATTTCTCCACGAGTGATCCTTATCCGCATAGTTGCATTTTGTGTCACCGGGTGTTGATCGCTTGTGTAATGTCCAGGTGGAGTACAACTTACCTACCTACCTACCTACCTTCCTACCTACCTACCTTCCTACCTACCTACCTTCCTACCTACCTACCTTCCTACCTACCTACCTACCTACCTTCCTACCTACCTACCTTCCTACCTACCTACCTACCTACCTTCCTACCTACCTACCTTCCTACCTACCTACCTACCTTCCTACCTACCTACCTACCTACCTACCTACCTACCTACCTACCTACCTACCTGCCTGTCTACCTATCTACCTACCTATCTACCTACCTTCCTTCCTACCTACCTACCTACCTTCCTACCTTCCTACTTACCTACCTACCTTCCTACCTACCTACCTACCTGCCTGCCTGCCTGCCTACCTACCTACCTACCTACCTACCTACCTACCTACCTACCTACCTACCTACCTACCTTCCTACCTACCTACCTACCTACCTACATACCTACTTACCTTCGGTACCTATAATGGAATCAAGGCAGAAGGGTTGCGATACCCATAGTACCGAGCTAAAGGGTTTACAACTCATGGTTTCTGGATCTACCTATCTACCTACCTACGTACCTTCCTACCTACCTACCTTCCTACCTACCTACCTTCCTACCTACCTACCTTCCTTCCTTCCTTCCTACCTACCTACCTACCTACCTACCTACCTACCTTCCTACCTACCTACCTACCTACCTTCCTACCTACCTACCTACCTTCCTATCTACCTACCTACCTACCTTCCTACCTACCTACCTACCTACCTACCTTTGGGCTCCCGCCTCTCTCAAAAACTCTCGATTTCTCATTGTTGGCTGTCTTATGTATTTTAAGCATTATTCTGTAAGAAATCATCCCTCACGCCTCGAGAAAATGTTTGGCCTGCCTACTGATTGTCCATGACTCACAGCCATATGTTGGAACTGTATGTATGTAGCAAGCAAGAATTATTTTTCTAACTTTCAGAGACACGGATTTATTGCACAAGATATTCTTCATTTTAAAGAGCAGCAAGAATTAACAACTGTTTAAGTATATTTCAAAGCATAAAGAGGATGCTTATGACAAGGATGTGTACTTTCACCTGATTTGTTTTCAATATACAGCGAATAAATAATGAGATCTTTAATTGATATGCCCGGAATTGTGGTTGGTGGGCACAATATAAACAATTTACGTTATGCTGATGACACTTTCTTGATAGCAACATGTCAGGAAGAACTACAGGAAAGGATAAATATTGTGGTGTTAGAAAGTGGAAGAATTGGCCCCAGTTTGAATAATTGGAAGACAGAAGTAATGGTGGAATCAGAGTAACGATTTATTCCTAAATATGTAATAAAAGTCGATGGTGTTATTTTAGGACAAGTACAGAAATTTAAGTATCTGGGCACATGGATGCCATCAGATGGAAGATGCATGACTGAGATAAGAAACTGAATTGGACAGGAAAAACTGCATTTTATAAAATTGTGCAATATATCCTTGTCATTGAGAGGTAGAGAAAGAATTCTTGCTTGCTGCATACATCCAGTTGTAACATATGGTTGTGAATCCTGGACAATCGGTAGGCAGGCCAAACAATTTCTAGAGGCCTCCGAGATGTGGTTTTAAGGAAGAATGCTTAGAATACCCTGGACAGCTAAAAAGAGCAACCAATAGGTTTTGAAAGAGGCGGGAGCCCGAAGACAACTTATCACAGACATCAGAAGGAGACAGTCTTCATGTTATGAGAAGAGGGAAAATAGAACATATTGTGACATCTGGAAAAATCTGTGGAAGGAGAGATAGAGGAAGACAACCAGAGAAGATGCTTGACAGTCTTGTTGCATGGCAACGAGGTGTGTCGGCACACGAATTGATACATGCTGCAGGAGATCGCAGATTGTGGAGGGCATGATCGCCCACGCCAGTCGGCAAGGCACCTGATGATGATATAGGCCAGGGCTATTCAAATGGCTGCCTGCGGGCTGAATCTTGCCCGCGGAACACTTCTAGCTGTATTGTATTTTCGATCTTTCTATGCTGGGGCTAAGACGTCTGGCCTGTGACGATCGCTGTTTTTGAACAGTTAGCCCCTGAACCAACTTAGTTGAATAGCCCTGATATAGGCACTAGTACTACGAAAACTTTGACTTACTACATTACTGAAAGTAGCATTTCCCGTTCAAACAGTTAATAGCTAATACATTCTTGACCTGGTTCGTGAGGTCCTGTAAAGAATATAAAAGTAACTTTTAATTGTGTTTTTTATTTCGTACTAGAGGTGACATTTTGATTTTTGTTTTTTGTTTGTTGTTGTTGAGGTTGTGATTAATGGATCAACATCATGACACACGGTAGCAACCTATAAGTGCCCCGTTCACTTATAAGTAATCTCCATTGCTGCCGGTCTGCTGCTTTTCTTCCCATGTCAGTTTACATTCCTTAATCTCCAGGTTTCCTTAGGTAGTCCACGTCTCTATTTCTCATCTGCTGTCCACAGGAAAGTTTTTTTTGCCAGAGTGTCACAAGGCATTCTGCAAACATGTCCAAACTTACTCCATCGTCTTACTTTGTAATCTTGTTTGGCCAAAATATTCGAAGAATTTTCCTTAAAACCTTTTTTTTTTTAAAGTCTATGTGTAATTTTTGCTGTCATTTTCCAACATTCACTTGTTACCAAAAAAAAAAAGTTTAAGTCGAAAGATGTGAACCAGCGTCATTGCACACTGTTATAAACCATGAGTGCTCTGCCAATAGTAGGGACAGCTGATAAGAATTGTACGCACATAACTCTGTAGCTACAGCGACGTTCCTCCATACCCCAGAGTGTCAACTCTGGTACCCATTTCCTTGAGGCTGGGTGAACCCCGGGAACCGCCCGGTTTCAAACACTGACTGTGGCCGCAGCGAGTCGCAGCTGGATTTGAAAGCGAGCCTCTTATCGACTGCGCTAACGCGGCCCCAGACTTTCCCTGGTATACTAGTTATGAGAATGAATCCTGATACACCTGCCGAAACAGCTCTCACGTGGATACCAGTGAGAAAGGGGAAAAAAGAGGCACCTAAAAAACAACATGGAGACGAACGATGGAAAGTGAACTGAGTGCGGTATCTCTGACATGGAAAACTGCACTGAAGATTGCACAGGACAGGGGAGCATTGAGCGTCCTCTTTGAAGCCTCTTGTGCCACTAGGCATAAAGAGAACTGATGATGATGATTCATGCGGCAGAGACTATAAGTCCTACATTGGGCTTGATAGTCATAAAAGATGCTGCTTTATATACAAACGGTACATCCCCATAGTCCTTAGGGTCTGACGGTTGCCTACACAAGAGAAATGTAAGGTTTGTTAAGAACTGGGCGGTGCATACATGTAGTATTTATACCACTGCATGTATGAATGTATGCGTCTGTATGAGTGACTGAGTGAAACTCTGTGTGAGAGTGTGTTTGCGCCTGTATGTGTGACTGGGTGAAACTCTGTGTAAGTATGTGTGCGCCTGTATGTGTGACTGAGTGAAACTGTGTGAGTATGTTTGCGCCTGCATGTGTTAGTTAGTCTTTTCTCTTGTGCGGCACATAGGGCAGAGGTCGCGACTCTCCATGCACGGCGGTCCGTTGCAATCCGTTGTAGGTCTTGGATGTTTGAGTGGCCCATGAGCGAGTCTTCCCTGATGATAGTTCTACGTAGGGTTTCCCTTGGTCTTCCACGAGATCTTTTCCCCTGTGGTGTCCAAATGAGGGCTTGGTAAGGAAGTCTTGATTTATCCATTCTAAGGGCGTGGCCGACATAGTTCCAGCGGCGTTTTCGTATAAAATTAGACACATACTCTTGCCTGGATTCTTGCCTTATTTGTGTAGAACGAATCATCGTGCAGTTAGAGTCAGAAATCTGATTCTATAACAATTGGTGGTTTTGCGATGACAGCTTGTCGGACCGTCGATCAACCGATATGCGCCGAGCTAGAGAGAAACACGTCCCGCCATCTTGACACAAACCGGAAACCACCTGTATGTGTGACTGGGTGAAATTGTGTGAGTATGTTTGCGCCTGTATGTGTGACTGAGTGAAACTCTGTGTGAGTATGTGTGCGCCTGTATGTGTGACTGGGTGAAACTGTGTGAGTGTGTTTGCGCCTGTATGTGTGACTGAGTGAAACTGTTTGAGTATGTATGCGCCTGTATGTGTGACTGAGTGAAACTGTGTGTAAGTATGTGTTCGCCTGTATGTGTGACTGAGTGAAACTCTGTGTGAGTATGTGTGCGCCTGTATGTGTGACTGAGTGAAACTGTTGTGACACAGTCGTCTCTTTTAATGTCCCAGGTTCGTTTATATTTGTCACAAGGGTGGCTGGTGATGTTTATAGACGAGGAGAAAGATATCCGTGTCGTTAGTGGTGATGATGATGATGCCTTGCTCGCTGCATGCTTCTCACGTGACCCTACTTGTATAATAAAGTGTCTGGAAACATTTATTCTTGTCTATACTTTCTTTATTATGATACTCCAACAATGTCACAAAACTAAAGATGATATTCTACTTATAAAATTCATTTGGAGATTTTCAGGAAGTCTGGCCTACATGTTGTAGTTCTAGTCTACTGTGCTCCGGCCTCTTCTTCTTATGTCTCCGAGTCAGTACCTGTCCCCGAATCAGTGTCTAGGCCTGAATCCGACTGGGCCCATGGGTGGTTAGGGTGGTTAAAAATGTCAAACTCTCTTACTACAAAGCGGTATACACGAACTAGTCCGTCTTCACGTGTACAAACAATGGTAACTTCCTGGAATGGGCCACGACTTCTAATGGTAATTCTGATACTGTACATCTGTAATTTTGTCTATCTATTTATCTACTCTTTCTAATGAACCTGTCTGAAGCCTGCCTTCCTTCCCCGTTTAACTGACCGTTACTTCTCTCTACTATCTATCTCGGTCCCTATCTCTAGCCTGTCCCTTGCCTGTCCTCTGCTGTCCTCTGCCTATCTCTTTCTTCTGCTTTGGCCTGTCTATTTATATCCTCTGGCCTGTCTCCGTCTGTGTCTCGTCCCTTGTCTCTCTGTGTCTATCCTCTGTCTAGCCCTTGGGTTCCGGGCAATCGTTTATAAAGGGGTTACTAGCCCGAATGGGCCACGACTTCTAATGGTAATTCTGATACTGTACATCTGTAATTTTGTCTATCTATTTATCTACTCTTTCTAATGAACCTGTCTGAAGCCTGCCTTCCTTCCCCGTTTAACTGACCGTTACTTCTCTCTACTATCTATCTCGGTCCCTATCTCTAGCCTGTCCCTTGCCTGTCCTCTGCTGTCCTCTGCCTATCTCTTTCTTCTGCTTTGGCCTGTCTATTTATATCCTCTGGCCTGTCTCCGTCTGTGTCTCGTCCCTTGTCTCTCTGTGTCTATCCTCTGTCTAGCCCTTGGGTTCCGGGCAATCGTTTATAAAGGGGTTACTAGCCTGCCCCCAGGGGGCTCCTATCCCTCGTTGTTTTGCAGATTCTGCAGCGACCTTAGCTGGCCGGGTCAGTGGAAAAATTTTAACTATGTAAACTAATTGTTTTGTGCAGGACGGGGAGAGTCACATGATGTCTAGTCAGACTATTGGAAGTACGTGGGAAACAAGAGTAGGGACCTAGGGGGGATATAAGTGCTTGTTAAGCACAAGTTCTAACAATAAGGGTGAAGGCCACAAGGGGTCTTGTCGTGCAAACAGCACAACACTAAAAAGGGGGTTGGGGTAATGACTTTGTTACACTGTGTGAGTATGTATGCGCCTGTATGTGTGACTGGGTGAAACTGTGTGAGTATGTATGCGCCTGTATGTGTGACTGGGTGAAACTGTGTGAGTATGTATGCGCCTGTATGTGTGACTGAGTGAAACTGTGTGAGTATGTATGCGCCAGTATGTGTGACTGGGTGAAACTGTGTGAGTATGTGTGCGCCTGTATGTGTGACTGAGTGAAACTGTTTGAGTATGTGTGCGCCTGTATGTGTGACTGAGTGAAACTGTGTGAGTATGTATGCGCCTGTATGTGTGACTGAGTGAAACTGTTTGAGTATGTATGCGCCTGTATGTGTGACTGAGTGAAACTGTGTGAGTATGTGTGCGCCAGTATGTGTGACTGGGTGAAACTGTGTGAGTATGTGTGCGCCTGTATGTGTGACTGAGTGAAACTGTTTGAGTATGTGTGCGCCTGTATGTGTGACTGAGCGAAACTGTTTGAGTGTGTATGCGCCTGTATGTGTGACTGAGTGAAACTGTTTGAGTATGTGTGCGCCTGTATGTGTGACTGAGTGAAACTGTGTGAGTATGTGTGCGCCAGTATGTGTGACTGGGTGAAACTGTGTGAGTATGTGTGCGCCAGTATGTGTGACTGGGTGAAACTGTGTGAGTGTGTGTGCGCCAGTATGTGTGACTGAGTGAAACTGTGTGTGAGGTTTGAGGTTCTGTAGTTTGAACAACGAATCGGCATCATGGCATACGGGTGTAACCCGTAATTGCTCCGTTCTTTTTCAAACTCAACTGAGTCAGAAGAAGCGAGTATCCTGAAATACTTAGATTTTTAACTCTAAATTTTGCCCGGGCAGTGCCGTTAGGCTACTCTTTTCGATTTCCAACTGCCAAAGGATTTTTTTATGTGCGCAACAATGCACACCGGCGTCTGATCTCACTAGCCAAAGACCAGGGGGAATTACTAGAAGTCCGTCTACGTGAAAAAAAAAAATTCCCTTACCGGGGATTAAACCCGGAACCTTTAACACTTGAGGCTGACACTGTGCCTTGAGACCACGCAGTCCTCTGTATGCATGTGTACGCACTTGTGCATACATAATATAAAACATAGTGTGACAGACATCACTTCAAGGAAAGGCGGGGATAAGACCAATCGTTCAACCAATCCGGGACTGTCTCCAAGACACAAGCCGTTCAATAAAATGTTCTCCAGTTGGAGAAAAACACAATTATGGGAGGCAGACAATTTGACCCACTTTGTGTCTAGAAACATCAGCTATTACAAAACAAGAATTAAATGTTTGCACATACAGTGAGTCAAAGACATCTTACCCTTTATGATCTCTGAAATAGGGGCAATTTTTTTTTTTTTTTTTTTTTTTTTATTGGAGTTAACATGAAATTATCTAGATTGAGTAGGCTTCTAAAAGAATGAGAATTATCCTTTCTAAAGAAAAACAGTAATTAGACATTTTAAAACATAATTTCGGGTACTAAAAACTTGCTGAAATAAAATCATAATTACGTATATACATTTTGGTTGTCTTTTTTTTCTCTTTCATCTCAGATAAATCATATGAACCGACAATCAACTGTTTTTTCGTAAAATGTTTACATTATTTACAAAACAGGTAATTGTAAATTACCTGTAGATCAAACATAAGTGCATTTTGGGATCGAACTTCGCTTTCATTTGATCACTAATACAACAAAAAACATTTGCATATAAAGTCATTATTTTCTTTTACTAATCCAAAATGAAATCTTCAAAATATAAATAAATGTCGAAAAATTCAGTTCATACTCTTATTTTATGTGAGAAGCCAAACTTGGCTGTTGAATAAATCTGAAGAAACACTTGTCCATGTTAACATGGCTTTAGTTTTAGTCTAATCGAGGTTTCAATCAACTTCACTGTAGTCGGGTTTCCCCGTACTTGCTCCTTGTATGTGTCAGTGACAATTAAATGAAATGTCCCTAGCACGCCTTTAGGCGTATTGTGAATATGAGGCTAAACCTTCATTTTTATAGAACAATCGGCACTTTTGGTGGTGTGATCAGCATCACGCTGGCCGATTTTACTTCCCAGGACTGCACCGGGTACCCACTCAAGGCTGGGTCGACCTGGGAGTCAAGGTCCTTTTTAGTTAAGTCAAGCTGAGTTAAGAATTGAAACACAGCACTCGGGCCATTCCAATGCGTGCTCCGTCTTCATCTTCAGCTGCCAGCGCAAATTTCTAATACTAATGGCACCGGTCACAATCTGGCTGTATGTCTTTCCTGCCTTTTCTCTGAGTGTAGTGAGCCAAGGTCATTTGTTAAATCCCTCACTGTCGCATTTGAAAAACCGGTGCAGAAACAATTAGTCTTGGAGCAGTCCAGAAATATGAACAAACAGTAAATACAAAAAGCAGTTGCAAGAGCTATATAGACTGACACTATAGGGATCTCAAGGGTCTCAACACAACATCCACTTTGATAGGAGAAAGTTGGATTCTGGTGGACAGTCAAATGTCTTATAAATATAAGCATATGGTCATATTACAATGGGAACCGGTTGCGTTACCACAGTAGACGTGGCTTGTTGCTAATTCACATTACAAAAGACACCTATATGTGCAGAAATGAGTAAATAATTGAGTTTCTTCGACTTAAGACTCCCCAGAAAAGTAGGTCACGTTCCACTGACAAATTTGTTGGACTGGTCTACTTTCCTGTAGGTTACGTGTGTGTCGCTTTGTTGTTTGCTTTCTGGATTGTCTTTTTAATCAGAGAAAAAGAATTCCTGTGACATAGGTTTCATTACTTTCTAAAGAGGTTTTATATTAGACTCAGTTTGTCAATGTTTTTGGAGTGTTAAAAGCACTGGTATACTGAAATATACAACACGCGATATCAACGGCATTGTGGAACACTCCTGTAACTTTGTGCCAAGGTTGCGTGGCTTGAGGTTGACCAATCAGAAATGATCTAGGCTCCAGGTCGACCAGTCAGAGGTGAGCTAGCGTTTAATAGTGTAAATTGGGAGAGCAACGCCAAACTAAGCAATAATTCAGCCAACTTCAGTTCTGTAAACATCATCACACACATAATGAACATGTGAGCCCAAACGGCTGTGTTGTTGAAAATGATAAATAAAACACGTGTGTGCAGAAATTTATAAATAATACACATTTCGAATCAGCCTTCAGCTGTGTAAACATCATCACACACAGGGAACATGTTAGCTCACACGACCGTGTTGTCGCCGATGAACAATGACACGTCAGGTCCACTAATCCTCAGCACGGAACTAGCACTCACGATAGTTCTCATATTTCGCCAAGTTCTCTTTCCTTGTATCGGCGTGTTGGGAATATCCGGCAACGTGACCAGCATTGTTATGCTGACTCGGCAGGGTTTCCGGAAATGTTCTAATATACTTCTCTTGTCATTGTCTGTCTCCAATATTTTTTTCTTGTTTGGGATCAACAATATTTTTGATCAGATATACGCTAGCAAGCATCCTGCAGGATTTCAGTTCTCTGAAGCTATCAATTACTTGTGCTATATACTGTATATAATGTGTGAATATGCTTATAAAATGGGATTAATCTTTGGTCCGCTCATCCCTGTTCTAATAACAGGGGAACGAATATTAGCCATAGTTTGTCCATTCAGTGCGTATAGGATTTTGACTCCACGGCGTACAATCATGGTCCTGCTTTGTTTCTATCTTATAACTGGAATATATTGTCTATATCACGAGGTATTAACTTTGCAGCTGAAGAGATACGTCATAAAAGGTGTCACTACCGCCATAATTATCAACAGTGAGATGTGGAGAAGTCATGTTAGCAGCGGTCTGTTTCAACTGTTAGAGCATACATTTAATTACATCACAGGAATAGTGCCTCTGTGTTTGATACCTGTGGGCTCTGTAGTTATCGGCTTCAAGATCATTCACATCACCAAAAAACGCCAACGGTTGACCTACATTCAAATCAAAGACAGAACTAAGCACGGCACAACGAAGACAACTAAAACTTTACTAAAGATTTGTCTCCTGTATGTTTTATGTTACGGATTTGGGTTTGCTGTCATGCACATTGTAGAGATTAAACCACTAGAACAAGAAGTGCCACTCAAGGTTGTTATACTGAATATTCAAATGCTGGTCAATTGTTTAAACTCTCTTGGAGATTTTCTTATTTACTTCGCGGCTAACAAACGATTACGGAAGTCGATTACTGGGGTCAGAGAATAAAATACAACTGCCAATTACTGCCCTTATTATACCACTTGTGCGGTGTAGGCAGGGGAGTCTTTGAGCCTGAGGATATACAGCCGCATGGCTAGTGTTGTCGCCACGACTGTGCAAGTGAAATTTGTGTGTGCCCCCGACCGAAAAAAATCCCCAGCCTTAGCGAGGATTCGAACACGGGTTTCCAGCTTGAGAGTCCAGCGTTCTGCCAGCCGATTCTCGAGAATATAATAACAAAAGTAACATTCCAACAACTCTCCTTGCGCTCTAGTCGCATGCAGCCTGATTGGGCATACTGAATGACAGTGCAACATAATCTTCAATACGAACAAGAAACGTCAGATATGCCACACAGCAGAAACGAAATGTTTATTTTGTTGTTGTTGCTTCAACAACTATTTGCCTCCGTCAATGCACCACACGTATACACGTCTAAAGAGGGAGGGGGTGTGGGGCCCATCCACATACAAAAGCATCAACGATATTTGTGTTCCCTTCAAATGATAACCAAAGACAACACTTCTAAGCCTAGACACTTCAAGAGCTATCAAACGTACACTTAAGCAGAAACACGAATCTTATAGCAGACGCCAGCTCAGCCATTTGTATGAAGCTAATCAGCTTTTTCTGCTCCTCGATTATCACATTTATACACTCAAAAAATTCACTCACATTTCGTTCTTCAAGCGCCATACGACCAGACTTTCTCAACATCGAAAACAAGACTAAATCTTCTAATTCGCTTCAAGTTCAAATAGCCTTTTTCCCTCTTGGGTTCTCGAATTTTCCACACACAAATCATGCTTTTATCATCTGGCACGCTTCAGCCAACTTATACGCTTGTGTTATTCACTACTTGATCTGTTGACGCATGCATTATACTTCGTACTCGATAGAATTAAAGCATATAATGTCTGTATATTTGTTTACTGATTTATAAAAATGATTAGAACGTTCTTTGACAATGAGAAAATGATTCATTACCTGTTAATAAAGTTAGTGTAAATGTTAAATAATTTTGGTTAGTTTGTTCTTGATATTTAATCAAGTGAAATTAGGGAAAAGCTAATAAAATACCAGAGATCAATGCGACTTGAGATTAGTTAACATAAAGAGGCCGACACAAGTATAACCATATTGGGGGAATCATAACATTGAAGACCCATTGAAGAAAACCATCATTATGAACCTGGGTGATAGATTATCAGTTTTTGTTCGCCACGAAGAAGTGTTTAGATATTAGATTCTCACTAGAATCTACATTTGCTGCAGTAACGTTTGATGGCTGACCATTTTTTGACAAGAGATGTTTGGAATTCTTGATTCATGTACCCGTAGATAAGAAAGTTGATGACTGAATGGATGGGTACTAGAGAGAACAACCCCAAATAGACGTTCTCCGAGAAGCTATATCTATAGCCAAGACTTGTCAATAAGAATGGTGGGCATGTAGCAACAAAGAAGACGCCAAACATAAGAGCCAAATATTTAACACTCCTTAACGCTGCTTTCATATTTTCTCTCTGTTCAGTTTCAGATTGTGCTAAATTACAGCCAAGTCTCCGAGAAATGGCTGACTGCTTGTGTTTGAAAGCCACATGGGCGATTTTAAAGTAACAAAAAAATATCATGATAAGACTTATAAAATACATAGCTACTCCCACAACAGAGTACGCTAATGGTTGATGTAATATAATACACTCTCTGTAATACTTGTCATTGTAGAAGATCGTTACTGGAATAATGATAAATATGAGACAAGTGATCCATAAACATATAAGAATTACGTAAATCTTCTTCTTTGTCATCGCCTTCATGTAGTAAAACGGATGGGCTATTTGAATATATCGATCCACAGCTATCACCATCATGTGCATAATAGAAAGTTTGGTTGATCCAGAACTGACACCATATATTAAAGACATGAACAACTTTGATTTAACTGAAGGCAAAAGGAAACCTGGTACAACTGATACCTGATTTCCCATAAATGCTATTGCCAACAACAAATCATTAACTGCTAAAGATGCAACCAAAATATTGGTGTTGCTGTGCAACGTTACTGTAAACCATGTCACAAAAATCACAACCATACATTCAATGATCGATAGTGAACTAATGATTAATGTAATAAATACAATATACATGCCAAAATTGCTGTGTATAACACATGCATGTGTTTCATTGGAAACTGTACTTGCATTTACATTTATTATTTCTTTGAGTGTTGCATTCATCATACATTCATACACTTTTGCGATGAACCAACCGTAAGCTTGCCACTCTGGTCGTAAAGGTAGACGGCCAATTTGCTGCCGCAGCGACACATATATATAACACCTAATCTCACATGATCTCTGGCAAAGTAGCCTTTTCGTCTGCTCACTGTCTGTTAAACGCAGCAAGAGAACCGGAGTCTGACCCACACGCCCACTGAAACTGTCTAGGACAGTGTTTCTCAAACATTTCTTCGTCGCGGTGCCTGTTTTTAGTTACCATTTTTTCACGACGCACTAATCTAAGTAAAAGTATCACTATTCGTATGTCAGAGATTTAAAAAAAAATAAAAAACTTGTGTATCTTTAATTATTTTGTTGCACCCCTGTAAAGAGGTCGCGGCTTCCCGGAGCGCCGCCGCACACAGTTTGGGAATCACTGGTCTAGGATATCGGGCCAAAACAATTTGCGACAAGGGACCATCCTACTGATGGTCTGTAGCTGCTTTTGCTGCGCTTGCTCACATGTGGAGTTTTTCTTATGTTGGCAGTCGGTTTATGGTACAATATAGCCACAGTTAAATCCGAATAACACTCAGAGATAATCAGATGGTTACTGGTACCAAAGGAATTGGTACTCTTCTCTTGCTGCTGAAGATTGGGACTGAGCACATATGGGTGTATCCCAAGTGTTGTGATGTCGAGTCTTGACCCAACATTCAACATTCAATCCGAATAATTATAGGTGTATTCCTTCAAGTGTGACTGCAGCAGTGAGGGAACTTGGGACCACACTTCAACGTATTTACAACCGACATGTTTCAGAGACCATCACTGTCTGTCTCACTCAGTAAGATTATTCCATTGACGAAGTATATACGTCATTGTTTACTGTGATATGGTATTTTTTAACTCTAAAAAACTACGTATGTTATTACTCCTCTAGCATGTTGAGACAGCTGGTCTGTGGTCACTTCCCGATAAAAGCTGGTATATTTGAGTTCAAGTTTTGAATGTTTTTCAACCAGATACGGAAATTAAAGTTGCTAATCCTGTACACAGCATTGCAGGACAAGTCCCATCACTTGCTGGCCACTTGAGATTGCACTAGGGAATGCCACGCTACATGGCGTGCCCACTGAACTGTTAGCTCTTGATACCATTGTCGATAGGAGTGTAGATCATTCTGTTGTCAAATCTCACACTGATGGAATCGAACCCAGCAACTCAGAATTGCGAATATCCTTGTCAACATTTACGCCACAGACGATGACTTGAATGTAAAAGAACTGATACTGTTATTACAGTCCTGGGATGTGTGTGAAACGCGACAGTCGTTGAAAAGCCAAAGTTACTGACAATACTATGACAATATGTCCTCTCCTGGTCTAATATTCTGTGTGACAGACATAAATGGCAAATACCACAGATTTTTAACAAGCTGATTGTCTTGAACATGTCAAATTGGCATGATATCTGATACTAGCCACAGAAACACAGGCTACTGCCACAGACAATGTATGATACACTTGTCATGATCTGAACAGTCACACGATAAAACATGCTGATATCGTCCGCGTGGGGGTTACCAGCCATGACATTTGGAGACAGTAAATAGACAATGATCTCTCTCAGACAGTGTGGCGAACACGTAAAGTTGAAGACAAACAAGGAGAAAATTACGCTGAGAAACAGTAGTTAAATAATGGACAAGAACAGTATAATAAATTTACTGACACTAATTAAGCTTTCACAAAACTATTTGTACAATGCGTCTGAATTGCCACATGACACAGTCAAATCGTTCTTCGTGTCAGTTTACTGATATACTGAATTGTGGTATATAGTGACGCTTGCGATACTTCCCTTCATCTGCTTCTCTTACACCAGTTACCTCAGCGAGGTGTTGAGGGAGATGTAAGGATCGTTTGTGTGCTTTTTCCAATGCCTTGTACAAGTTAGTATTCATTGCTGCTAGGTTGATCCTGATGATGTGGCTGAATTGCTTGCGTATCTTCAACTTTCTCTGTGTTCTTTATATTTCTCTAACGGGGCTTTCTGTGGTAGCTGGTACCAGGGCATGCTCGTCAGGTGGTGCGATACTTTTAGTTCTTCTAAAGTTGGAATTGGAAAGTAACTATATCGTTTTACATGAATATATGTTGTACAACTTGCAAACAGTCAAATAAATACAATTAGTTTAGTCGAGTTGAACTGGTGCAAGAACCGACAGCACAGAACTCAGGGCATACCCAAAAGCGCTCCATCCCCATCTTCAGCAGCTAGCGTTGAGTTCCAATACCCATCTTGCCAACATCACTCTGATGATACGTTTGCTTTGCCTTTCTTCTGAGCGTCGAGTGTTGACCTTATCCTCTCTTCACTCCCCGTTGTATCAGTCTCACCAGACTGCGGTGATGCATAGCTCTTCTGAATTGTACACGCTCTCCTACAAGGCCCTAACCACGTCTGTCTTATCATGCATCAGTATTTCACCATGCTGTGCAGTGCCACTCAGACTGACAGTTCATTTCCCAGCAATCCAGCATTCCTGAGAAAACATTAAGACAATACTCCTCACCTGTGATCTTCAAAGCGAAGCATGGTACTCTGCAGGTCTGTCCTCAACTTCCTCAACATGTTTTCTGATTCACACACAATCACGATATGCGTGTGTGTCGTGTTCTCTTACCAGCGGAAAACTGCAGTGTCGACCTCTACTTCCATTCTTAAGCTGGATGGTGTGGTATCATGATAATTATTATAATTTTAAAAAATACAAATAACAAGTGGATGATACATGGCTTATCTAGCTTGAATAGATTTAGTCTGTGGCTGTAATGGGTAGAAAGATAATAGATGATAAAACACTGTATCTGGCGGAAATAGTTGAAGCACTGGCAGAAATGAAAGAAACGGGGAACGGCAGATTATTTGTCACTGTATCTAGGAGGATAGATGTAGACAGAGGAAGAAATAATTACATAGATAGTAAATGATAAATCGCTGTATCCAGTGATAATAAAACCATTCTTTTTGATGCAGGCTATTAAGGACCATATATGTGATGAGACACTGTCGCCTATCCTATTTCACAATAAACTTCAAAAGCTGAATGTTAAATTTTGAATTAGGAAGGGACATCACAACACTCGGATACGTGTCCCGTCCTCATCTTCAGCAGTAAGCTAAGAGTTTTAAATCTGATAGCACCAGTAATTGTCTTATTGTATATTGGTTTCACCCTTTCCCTTTGAGTATTGAGCGCCGGCCAGATCCCTGGTAACTCCCCGCAGCGCCATTCTCCTCAGACTGTAATGATTTCTTGGCGCCTCCGCACTGTTCACAAGCTCACAAAAGACTGTCACGACATCAAGCCTGTTATACATGAGCCCATCACCAAGTGGTGCAGAACCGGCCAGTCTATCTACGTTCTCCTTTCCCAACACACCGGCATTCCTGTAATAAATATAAAAAAGACGCTGACTATCCAGGGTCTCTGAAGTGATGCTTGCCACTCTGCACGGAGTGTGCCTTTCTACACCGTTCTCAACATGCTATATAAATTGCGACATGTGTGTACATCTGATTCTCAAGCCTGCAGAAGGCAGCCCTGACTGCCTCCACCTCAATTCTCAAACTACAAGTTGTGATATGAAATGTCGGGTTTTGTTGCTGTAAGCGACGTCGATTCTCTTTTGCTGTGAACCCCCACGCACTTCGTCAGCCCTTCAACACAGAGTCATCTGTATAGATAATCACATCGTCTGGGCGGGAATATTCATGAATCATTTGTTGAACTTCTGATTCTGCAGTACCAGCTGGCAAGTCCCGACACTCATGACCTAACGTGAAAAGAACCATACACAAATCTGATATTTGCTCGGACACTTTAACGCACTCCTTTCCTCGCCCAAATTTATCAAGCCTACATTAAAGGTGTCTTTTTCTGGCACCATCTAAGAGCTTGTCCTTTTCAGTCGGTGACACTTATCTTTACACAGGGCTTGATGCAGGAGGTGTTTCATGTCTGCAGCTACTCTGAGATATGACTTTGCTAGCAGCACACTAAGCTTATCTGCAACAGTAGGCAGTGCAAGTATGTATCGCATGCATATTATTGGGATATCTGTCATCTCTCATACGTGAATACAGGAGAGCTGATATTCAGTTCACCAACCAGGAACCACCCCCCCCCCCCTCATCCCCCCTCTCCATTAGGGCAAATTTAGATTATCATACCTAACTCTACTGTAGGCACCCTCAAGATGAAGTGCTGCCGCTACTAGCTCCAGTCTTTTCTGGGATCCTTGAAACACCTGGGCAGAAAATTGCTGCATTTGACCACGTATCTTTCCTCGGCCGGCAACTACCCAAACCTTTTTGGAAGAGCTCTTCCCCTTCCCAAAACATTCGTTATTTAACAGCAAGAATCTTTTCTAGCACAATTCCAAAAATATTTTGTAGGGTGATAATCATGGACAACATCCGATGGAGTATGTATTACTGTGATAAGAAACAGAATAGTACAGGCAAATACTGCATCTTATAAAATGAATAACATCTTATCATTGAGGGTTAGAAAAAGAATTCTTTCTTGCTTCATACATCTAGTTTCAACATATGGCTGTGAGTCCTTGACAATCGGTAGGCAGGCCAAACAATTTCTCGAGGCCTGAGAGAAGTGGTTTTACAGAAAAATGCTTCAAATACCGTAGACAACTAAAAAGAGCAACCAAGAGGTTTTGAGAGAGGCAGGAGCCCAAAAACACCTTATCACACACATCAGAAGGAGACAGTCATCATGTTTCAGTCATGTTATGAGAGGAGGAACAATGGAACATGTGACCACTGCAAAGATCTGTGGAAGGAGGGATAGGAAAAGACAACGAGAGAAGATTCTAGACAATCTGTGTGCATGGCATGGAGGTGTGTCAGCACACGAACTGATACATGCTGCAGGAGATTGCAGATTGGGGAGAGGCATGATCGCCCACGCCAGTCGGCGAGGCATCTGATGATGATAAAGTTGATAATCCTGAAATAGCCGAGTCAAGAATGATCTTTGCCTGGTTTTGGAAGTGGGATTAGCTAACTGTGTACCCAATCCTGGGGCACAAAAGCGGTTCTGATAGACAATAAACGACGCGGTGATCAAAAAGGATCAGTTGGGAAGTAACGAGAGACCCGTGTTTTTAATTCATCAGTCGAATTCAGCAGTTAACAACAACTGTGCTATATTTCCCAGCAGTTAAGTGATCATTTAAGTAAACCATAATATTTAATGAAACTGAAGATAAAGAAGAAAAAAAAATAGAATCTGCTACCATTAGCTCATTATAATTGACAGACAAAGTTAGCGGGGGTGGGCATACATTTTACTGGAACAAAACTTTACGGGACAATTGTTTAAAGAGGCTACGAAAAGAAAGTTCTTCTAAATAGTTTTCGGCGAGGTAAAGTAATTGAAGATCACTAGTCTAATGGGCAATCAATGTATGCTCGGCGAGTCAGATAATTGAGAATCACTAGTCTAATGAGCATTGGATGGGTGCTCAGCGAGTCAAAATAATTGAGAATCACTTGTTTAATGAGCAATCAATGGGTGATCAGCGAGTCAAAATAATTGAGAATCACTTGTTTAATGAGCAATCAATGGGTGCTCAGCGAGTCAAAATAATTGAGAATCACTTGTTTAATGAGCAATCAATGGGTGCTCAGCGAGACAAGTAATTGCGGATCACTAGTCTAATGAACAATCAGTGGGTGCTCGGAGAATCCAGTAATTGAGTATCACTAGTCTAATGAGGAATCAATCAATCAAGCATGGGCTGCTTCCACAGTTGATGTTTGTGTCTTGTCTTGACAGTACACGTTTCCAGACGGCTTGTCATACATCTATCAATGTTACCTTTCCACTGGTGTTAAGATAGCTAAGATTATACACAAACTCCAATTGTAGAAGACCTGGGGAACTAATTTGTCTCTATGAAACAAATATGAGCTTGCAGAGAAGTTACGTGTTTTACAACTAACAGAAACATATAAAGTGACTCCAGCAGTTATTCACTGTTTAAAAACTCAGAAAATCCGAGTGTTATTAATTAAACTCCTCGTCTAGAAATGTTAAATATGTAGCGTAGTAGTAACTTAAATGCAACCGCACTGGATTCGGGTTTAAATCCTCACTGAAACGCTTAAATAAAAATGACTTGGATACTCAGGTCAACAAAATCTAAATAGGATACACAGAAACAGATTGCTGTAAATGCGTCGCCAACTCGTCTGTGTAAATATTGTCATTCGGCGGCATTTGCTATTTCCTCTTAAGGCATGAACAGAACACTTAGAAAGTAAAATCTCTGGAATCTAGTTTTGTCACTTTAATTTTGATAAATGTTTTACAATAGCAATGTCACCACGACAAATCCATTAAACATTTTAACGTGTCCACTTCATAACTGAATCAAAACTTACCAGCAAGCGATGTTATCTACTGTTTAAAAGGTTCGAGATATCACGTGACGCAAAGTTCCCTAATTGTATTTTATGCGATCACATATTTGTATACGTGGCGTTGCCTTGGAGATACCCCATGCTGAAGATGTGTACCAAAATCTGAACTATTCTCGCTGTTGCTTTCTGGTTTTTGAAATGATTCTGTGAAACACTATTTTACCAGTACTGGACATAGTTATACCAACGAACTGACAGGATTGTTCCACTCGTGATGTATGTCACTCATTTCTTTGTAATTGAAAATTGGATTCATAAAATATAATGTATGTTAGAACTTTGAGTTCCACTTGGAAATAAACGTGTCTACATTATTGCCTGCCCACAAGACGGCTTCTGGGAAACGTCATTACCAACATTTCTCTGCCTCGAGTGCTAAAGGTTTCGGGTTCAATGCCCGGTAAGGGCTAGGATTCTTTTCATATGGACTTGGACTTCTAGTAATTCCCCCTGGTCTCTGGGTAGTGAGATCGGGCGCCCGTGTGTATTGTTGCGCACGTAAACAATCCCTTGGCAGTTGGAAATCAAAAAGAGTAGCCTAGCGGCGCTGCCCGGACCAACATTTGGAGTTAAACCCACAAGTATTTCAGGATCCGTGCCTGTGCTACAGAGCCTGTGCACTGTACTAAGCTTCGTTGGACTAAGACTTGAATTAGAAGAAGAACGAAGCACTAATGGGTTAACTACCCGTGTGCCGTGATGTTGGTCCGTTGGTCTCAAACTTCAAACCTCAACATCATTGAGCAAGGGCTTTGAAAAACAGTTGTGGGACATATCTATCTTTGGTATCAATAACAGAAAGTTATTGATTTGTGGTTGTTATTCTATAACTGTGGACGTCAGCATCTATAAACATAGAACTCATTTAAAGATAATCTACACTGTTGTCGATAGTGTATGTGTGCTCAAAACCGGGTTGTTGATTAGGAAATGCTTACACCAACAGTTAATGCCGTATTTCATGTGATACAATGTTTTTAAGTTTAAAGTCTAAACATATAAATAGTAAAGCCTGCACAGTCGACCGACAGGAGCACAGACGAGACATATGAAAACAAAACGATTGTTTAACTGCACCAGTGTGACAAGATAAACAGACTTGAAAACATAGTGACCACAGGAAATCTTAATGGAAAACGAGTTTTAAAAAAAAGGCAATTTGATTGAAAAACCCGGATAGTTTGAGTCTCATATCACAATTAACAACGGAATAAAGAGCTGATTCTCTAGTGATCAAACGAACATTAACTTATTTATATGTATTCCTTGTTAAAAAGGGACACAATTTAAAACAAATTAATTGCATAACCTTCATCAAGATTTTTTTCATATCGGTCTCCACAATTTGTTGGTTAGTTAAAGTTAGTTGTGTATCCTTAACAAGGCATTGCAGAACCAACCAGAGCATTTTTTTTTCTTTTTGTGGTTTTTCTAGGCAAATGTACTTCCAGTAGTTTGCCATTGCTTGCTGGACGGTCAGCTTCTTGATACCACTGTCCAAACCAACACAAGGCGCAAGGCCCGCAGCTGGGATCGAACCCAGCACACAGGCAATACTAAGCGCGTTCGCAACACCCAAGCAAACAGACACTGACAAATATAAGGCTACTTTGTAAAATTATTCTGTGGTCTAATTACATTGATATGAGTCTTAAATAGTCTACGTGGTTACACAAATGTTAGCATTTCATGTTCCATTCATAGGTTTTCTGTTGTGTGGTTTGGTCTACCTTCCAGCAGGTTACAGGTGGGCCGCTTTGTTATTTTGCTTTCTGGGCTGTCTTGAATTTTCGTTTTTTTTTTTTTTTTTAGAAAGAGAATGCCTGTGACATAGGTTTCATTACTCTCTAAAAGGGTTTTGTGTTAGACCCAGTTTGTCGATGTTTTTGCAGTGTTAACGTGTGAAATATATACAACACGCGATATCAACGGTATTGCGGGAAACCCCCGTGACCTTCTGGCAAAAGCGTGGCTCAAGGTCGACCAATCAGAAGTAAGCTAGGCTGAAGGTTGACCAAACGGTAGTCTATATTGCAGACTACGCGTTTTAAGCATTGTGACTATCAGTTTTGAATGAGTTGTTTGGGACTCTAGTGGCACTTGTCATGGTAATAACATTTATTTTCAACAAGTGCTTGGCAGAACGTGTAATAATATCAGTAACAATATCAGTGAAATGAACCTGTCAACAATCAGTGAAATAACTGCCAATGAAACCGACCCCTGTATAATCCAAAACTTTGGCGCGTTTTTTGTGTACTTTACCGTCTTTCATCAGTTTTGTGTCCGTCTGTGAATGTCTTGTCGTTTATTTTGTGATCTGTTTCACAAAGAAATTGCACAAGAACTCCAATATTTATGTTGCATCTTTAGCAGCTAATGATTTTTTATTAACCCTAGGGTTTATCGCCAATCAGTTATCGCTTGTGTCGCTTCATTTGCCCAGTTTTATGCGGACAAAGCTAATGAAATGTTTCATATTAGGTTTGGTCACCGGGACGGTAATCATGTCTATCGGTCACATGGGAGTGATTGCCATAGATCGATATATTCAAATCGCCCATCCGTTTTACTACATGAAAGCCATGACAAAGACAAGGACTTATTTAATTTTGATAGGCTTATGGGTATCTTGTCTTGTTTATATTATTATCGCACCCACAGCTTTATACGATGATAAGTATCACAAACAGTGTATTTTATTACATACACCCACGGAATACATCAGCTTTGGGCAATGTACCATCTTCATTAGTCTGATCTTGATATTTATTTGCTACTTAAAAATCGCACACGTTGCTTTCAAACACAAGCAGTCAGCCAATGCTCGGAGATTGAATTTATCTGAAGCTGAAACGGTAGTCAGTAATAACGTGAAGGCGGCTTTAAGAAGTGTCAAGTTTTTTTCGCTCTCATGTTCGGTGTCATCTTTATTTGTACATTCACGTCAACAGTGATGTCTGAGCTAGGATTTCTCTCCAAACTGCCAGCCAATATTAATGTAGGAATGTTTTCTCTGATACCGATTCACTCAGCCATCAACTTTCTCATCTATGCTTGTATGAACAAAGAGTTCTATACTTCTCTCGTCAATTACTGTTTAGCAGTGAAACATTTTTGTTGCAAAAACACAAGAAACAGCTAAAAATGTACTAACAAAGAATTATATACTTCTCTTATCAGTTACTGTTTAGCAGTGAAACAGCTTTGTTGCAAAGACACAAGAAACAGCTAAAATGTTGAGCATTATCTTGGATAGAAACTTAAACTTAAGTTTGTGGATATTTTCTCTTCATTTTTTTTAACTTGCCAGGTATAGTTCATTTGTTTCTTTTTAGAAACCAAGAAGGTAAGAGTCAAGGCGTGGGATAGTTACTGTTGGCACGCCTTACGCCTTTTCACTTTACGTAACAAAGCGTCAATATTTGCTTGGAACTGGAAAGTTTTTTCATTAGTTTTCAAAAGGTCAGATGTTTAACGCATCTAACGACAGACCTTTAGAATGCTGCGAGCGATAGCGATATAAAATGCTGAATGTCACTAACCTTGGCATTGCTGTGGTATAGAAATATCTTGTGTGTTTTGTTTTTCTACACAGGTGGTAATTTTTTGAGTAACTACGACGACTCTTTCACTGCACTAAATTTGCATTTAACGCATTCTTAATCACTAAACAATGAAATATAAATTACATTTAACACACTCTTGAGTCTCTATATAATAAAATACACATTACATTCACCACAACTACAAATCTCTATCAAATAAAATATAAATTACATTTAACATACTGTGTTTTTCCCCTATTATTTATCGTTCCCTTGTGGGATGCAAATTTTAGTTATTTTGAAGCCCCACCATGACTGCTACTAGGGGCGCAATTACCTAACGGTTGAACACGGTTTCCGGGATCTCTCCACGGGCCATCCTCATCCGCATGGTGGCACTTTGTGTCACTGAGCACATTTTTCGCTGACATATTGGACATATTAGACTGTCCCGTGACCAGTGGTTCCCCTGTTTGGGGTAGGATATTTATAAAGCACCTGTTTTTTTTTATTTTTTATTTTATTTTATCATCAGCCAGAACACATTAACCTTTTTTAACTGTTTACATCCGGATCTAGTATTTCAGTACATATGAACGCTATCTGTCATTGTTCTATCATCGCGTGTGAGTGTCCACATAACGATACTCTAATCGATGCCCTGTGTATTCGACTCTAGAAAACAATGTTTGATGTAAGCGTGTCGATATGTCAATTACCCTCGTCAGTAAATAGATTTCACTGGCGATATTTGTCGTGTGTTTGACGCATCTAACGACAGACCTTTAGAATGCTGCGAGCGATAGCGATGTAACACGCTGAATGTCATAATGATAACACTGATAAAATCGTAGCCAGTTTTTTAGTTACATATCCTTTACCGGACTTTGCAGAACCAATCTTGGTCTGATTGTTATCTTACAAAACATTTTTACTTTCAATAGTTTATCACATCTTCTGAATAATCTAAGCTCAATACCTTTACACTGATTTCGACAGTGGTACGAAAAGTCGACATGTTCAGTAGCAATGGCAAAATATTGAACGTAAATCTCTCAATGGAATATAATCCGATATCTCGGCATTACAACATGCGTTCGCAACACCTATATCAAGTGTGGTGTCAGTAAAAGTTCTCTACACTTGTAACTATATGTTTTCTATTGGGTATAAATAATGGGCCATAAGTTCGGCCCGTCAGAACTAGCCTTCGAATACAGTAAATAACACGGCCGTAGACTGTGCAGCTGCTGTGCTTTCCAGTTGTGACAATGTAGATGAGCACAGGATATAAGTGATTCCTTGAGTATGAAAGTACATGAGGCGGGAGAAATGGCGAGAGACCGAATTTCTTTTAGGCAGACCGTGATGAGAGCGACCTTCTGCAAAGGACCGGCTACATGATAAACAGAAAGTCGAGAGTTCAGTAGCAATGCAAACTATAGTAAGTTGCTTAACCTTTACAGGACGATGCAGAACCAACCCCAGCAGTTTTTGGCTGTAGTGGTTTTTCTAGGCAAATTTTACTTTCAGTAGATTGCCATTGCATTCTGATCGGTCAGCGCTTGGTACCACTGTCGAAACCAACGCAAGACAAATCGTCCGCAGCTGGGATCGGACCCGGCACCCCGACATTACGAAGCGCGTTCGCAACGCCGAAGCCACAGACGCTGACTACTGGCAAACTACTGAATGTAAATCTCGCATGTAGCTGGAATTGAATCTGATAACTCGGCATTACGACAAGCGTTCGCAACACCTATATCAAGTGTGGCGTCAGTAAAAGCACTCTATACTTGTAACTATATGTTTTCTATTGGGTATATAATGATGGGCCATAAATTTGGCCTGTCAGAACTAACCTTGGAATACAGTAAACAACACGGCCGTGGACTGTGCAGCTGCTGTACCTCCCAGTTGTAACAATGTAGGCAACTTGCCCCTTGATTTAAACAGCTCCTAATTTACTAAAGACCTGACATAAAAGGTGACATAGTAGCAATTCACCTTTAAAAAAAAAAAAAAATCAGTGGTTTAAAGGAATGTCAGTTATTCACGTTTCCATTTTCACTGCAGATTGATAGTCCTATTAGTGCCAGCAAGAAACACACACAATTACCTTCACTGTCTATTTGAAAACTAATGAAAAAAAACTTGACAGTTCCAAGGAAATATTGACGCTTTGTTACGTAAAGTAAAAATGCGTAAGGCGTGCCAACAGTAACTATCCCACGCCAGAATTGCAGCTTGCTGTTAGCGCAAACGGTCAATAATAAAAGTCAGCATTGCACCTGCAAAAGTACACACCATTGTATAGTTATACAACACAGAATCCTGCATTGCGTGCAAGGACATATTCTAGAAACTAAATTCGATGGGTGTTGCAGTGATCAACTCACACATGGAATGTTGATGCGTCGCTTTACATATGCGACTAGCAATATACACTTATGAAGCCTCACAATGTTTACCAAGATCGTTATGCTTCAGAAGATACTGCCGAATTCATTTGTCTGCAACTCCTTCAGCTGCGTGACATCTACAACACTTTTGTTTACTATAGAAACGGTGCAGGAAAGGCGACGCCACTCTCAGTATTCATTTCAGTAACACCCCCTTCAGTTATAATGAACCAGTCTTTATCTGATTCATCCAATGGAACAGCAGACTGTGCTACAATCACTATTTCGGGCACAGTTATTGTTTACATTACTGTATCAATAAGTTGCGTGTCGATCAGCGAATCGCTGGTTGTGCTTTTTGTGACGTGGTTTACCAAAAACTTGCAGGGAAACACAAACATTTACATTTTATCATTGGCTGTGAATGACGTACTGTTAGTTCTAGCATACCTCTGCAATCAGATACCAACTGTGTCTCCTATGTTCTTCAACCTAATGAAATCAAAAATCCTGAAATGTTTACTATTTGGTTTAACCTCTGGAACAGCAATCGTGTCTGTGGAACATATGGCAGTCATATCTGTGGATCGCTATATTCAAATCGCTCATCCGTTTTACTACATGAAGGCAATGACAAAAACACGTACTTATATAGTTCTGTTTGGGTTATGGATAACTTGTCCTATCTGCCTCATGATCACTCCGACAATTTACTATGGTGATCAGTATCACATACCGTGTAGTCTATTTCTTCAAGCAGTGGTCTACTCTTATGTGGGAGTGTCTGCATACTTTATTACTGTTGTCATGGTGTTTATATGTTACCTTAAAATCGCTCACGTGGCTTTCAAACACAAGCAATCAGCCATTTCTCGGAGACTTCGCTCTAATATTTTACAAGCTGATATTGAAGCAAGAGAAAACATCACTGCAGCTTTAAGAAGTGTCAAGTTTTTCGCTTTTATGTTCGGTGTTTTCTTTATCTGTACAAGCCCGCCTTACTTTTGTGCTTTTCTAAATCTCAGATATGCCATCCCAGAGTTCATTCACATAGGAATATACTCTATCATACCTCTCCATTCCTGCATCAATTTTGTCATCTACGCGTCTATGAACAAAGAGTTCTCTACTTCAATGAAGAATGTCAGATTAACAATGACAAGACATTGTTGTGGAGAAACGTGAGAGATGTAACTAAATGTACACTGTGGTTTACGCGAACACAGTCAGGAACTATCAGTTTGGATTGAGCGTGCTTGTGTTACAACCACCAGTTACAAAGGAAAAACAAGAAAACTAGGTAATCTCAGGAATGACCAGAAACGAGAGCTCAGTTGATTGATGTCACTAGAGTTTAGATCCCTCACTCGCAACAACACAACATTAAAGGAAATATGCATAGTTTCGTAACGATTCATGGACAGATATCTCAAGTGTTAATTAAATAAATAGCTTTTCTAAAATGTTCCATACTCTTAATGTAATGGAAGTAAGAGGATAGCTGTAGTGCAGTGAGAACACACATGCTTGCCACCCTGATTGACTCCGGTTTGAATCCTCGCCAAAACGGTATTTAAAACTGCGCAGAACAGTCAGGTGACCCCTATCTAACATGGGTACAAGGAAACACTAGAACAAACGCAAGCAGTGTGCTATCTGTCACATCACTCATTCATCTCTTACTATTCTTTAAAGATAGTTCAGTTTAGTATCATATCAAATTTTCCCCAGCTGAACGTGGCAGACTCTGTGGCGTAGCGGCTAAAGGCTCTCCTGCGGATCGGAAGGTCGTGGCTTCAGGTCCGCAGGGCGTCGGACTGAAAACAAATGACCTTAACTCCCAAATCGACCCAGCCTTAAATAGGCACCAGGTATAGTACTGGGAAGTAGCAGCCGTCGGTGTGACGCTGACCACATAACCCACGAAGCACCGATTGCTCTTTCAGGTGTGATGCTGACCACATAACCCACGAAGCACCGATTGCTCTTTAAAATATATCTCTAGCCCTATATGTCCAGTAGGCTTGAAGGCTGGAAAAGATTACTTTTTAAAATAAGTTTAAACGAGCGTCAGAAACAAAATTTGTTGGCATTCATGCTCATAACGCCGGGATCTGATAATGTTCTACAATGACAATGTCACCATGACAATTCATCAAACTGTTGTACTTTTCCTCTCCATTATTGAATTAGGATCTACGAACGTGCACACTTAGCTCCGTGTTTAATTTGAACTCCAGACCCCAGAGACCACAAACATACAATTACCTGTTTAAAATCCGTAACAATATTTTACATAGACGTGGCAGGGTTTATCGGCCTGCCAGGCAGCGGAGGTTGCACAGGCAGAGAAACTGAAGCAGACTAGAAAGAATCGTAATGCTAATCCCACACTTACTGTAGCTTCCTTCTGTTGTCTGCACTGCTCAAGAATTTTGCGGGCTCATATTGGAATAATCAGCCATTTTTGTACTCATAATCATTGATCATTACTACTTTGGAGGAAAAGTGGTCTTCATTACTCGTGATGGACGAACAACACATAGACGTACCGTTCCACGGACTGGTGCCGACCATCTGAACGATGACTTGTCTTTCTATCTGGTTTGTGAACTGATTCAGTGAACCTCGATATCACTAGGACAAGGCAGTGTTGTACTATCTATCTGACAGTCGGAGAGGATAATTCGACTTCTGATGTGTGCTACTCAAGTCATAACCAGATTCATGAAATATAATGTCTGTTAGAACTTTCTATTCTTGTGTAAACTATAGCGACCACACAAGAAAGCTGCGGGAACATTCTGTTTCAAACATAATTTTGCAAGGATTTTAAGAAACACAGATGTGGGACTCACATATGACTTGCATTAAAAATATCACACTGTTAGTCAGTTATAATTCAGCCACTTATCTTTACATTTGTTAAAGTCAAAATCAGTAAACCTCTAATTCTGGTGGTTCAGACTACTTACAGTGTTGGGATATTTTCTGGGCGCTCACAGCCAAGTCGCTGAGTAAAACAGCGGATTCCTGCTTTATTTTATACAATAGAATGTTCAAATCTATGCACATTTGTTTTTAGGTTGGCACATTCGACGGACAGAAAACACGCGAAATAGTCTTTCACATAACAGAGGAAAACGATTAAAATAGACAGTACTACAGTACCAGTGATGCACGGATATACACAAGTAAAAACGTATGGACAGTAGGAATCATATCGATCAGATCAAACAATGAATGTCGGTGGGTCAATATAGTGTTCAACCATTAGTTCCAGATGAGCCTACATTTCTGTGTGACTAGCACTATATGCTCGTTACGTCTCGCAATATTTACAGTCTTTTATACGTCACCAATTACTGCCTTATTCAGTGCAGTCTTCTCTTGACTTGAGAGGCAGACAGTGAAGCCTTCTGTTGGCTTGAGAGGAATACAATGAAGTCTTCTGTTGGCTTTAGAGGTAGACAATAAAGTCTTCTGTTGGCTTGAGAGGTAGATAGTAAAATCTTCGGTTGGCTTGAAAGGCAGACACTGCAGACTTCTGTTCCCTGGAATTATGTCAACGGCAGGAAAAACAGAACACGTCTATGATTATTATACCAATTCAGTAACAACTGTGATACCATTCTACGTATTTATATAATTAACACCACTATCAGTTACGATGAATCAGTCTTTAAATAGTACATTTAATGAAACAGCCGCCTGTTCTACAATAACTAATTCCGGAACATTTATTGCATACATTACGGTATCAGTCAGTTGTGTGTCCATTTGTGCATCGCTGGTTGTGATATTTGTGACGTGGTTTTCCAAAAACTTGCAGGGAAACACGAACATTTACATTTTATCGTTGGCTGTGAACGATTTACTATTAGTTCTAGCATACCTCTGCAATCAGATACCGGCGATGTCTCTAGGCTTTTTAAATTTAATGAAATCAAAAATTCTGAAATGTTTACTATTTGGTTTAACCTCTGGAACAGCATTTGTGTCTGTGGAACATATGGCAGTGATAGCAGCGGATCGTTATATTCAAATCGCCCATCCGTTTTACTATATGAAGGCAATGACAAAAACACGGACTTATATTATCTTGCTTGGGTTTTGGATAACTTGTCTTATCTGCCTCATAATCACTCCGATTAGTGTACTATGGTGATCAGTATCACATACCGTGTAGCCTATTACCCCAAGCAGTGGTTTACTGGTATATAGGATCATCTTCCTACTTCATTATCGTCATCATGGTGTTTATATGTTACCTTAAAATCGCTCACGTAGCTTTCAAACACAAGCAATCAGCCATTTCTCGTAGACTTCGCTCTAATGTTTCACAAGCTGATATTGAACCTAGAGAAAACATCACTGCAGCTTTAAGAAGTGTCAAGTTTTTCGCTCTTTTGTTCGGTGTTTTCTTTATCTGTACAAGCCCGCCATACTTTTGCTTGTTTGTAAGAATTAAATACCCCGTTCCACAGTTTATACAGATAGCAGTATACTCTTTCATACCTCTCCATTCCCTCATAAATTTTGTCATCTACGCGTCTATGAACAAAGAATTCTCTACTTCAGTGAAGAATATCATATTAACAGTGAAAAGATGCTGCTGTGGAGAAACGGGAGAGATGTAACAAATGTAAATTGTTGTGTATGGGCACACAAATAGAATTACATGCTCAGTTTCAGAAGTATACTGCTAGTGACGCCTGTAATTTAAAATGTAAGGACAATGATTCATTATAAAACAATTACTAAAAAAAAAAAAAAAAAAAAAAAAAAAAAGCCATAAGACCAGAAAGCTCAATGCAGAGAATGTAAAAGACGCGAATAAATAAATACAACCGAACGTTTCGACCACATTCTTTATCAAGGGACTACTATCTGGAAAGCATGTCAGATTATGAGCATATACAGAGAGGACATGTAAACTATTTACACCATTATACAGACTTCAGCGTATGGTCACACACAGAAAAGAAACGTCAACCATTAAACAGCTTTCAGATTGGGATCATACAATTGGATCATGCTTTGGCGCTTCCAGTGGCGTGGTTCGTTATAAGCAGTGTAGTTTCGGTCAAGGGTCCTATACCCTGTTCCACTCACACCCAGAAAATGCATTCGGAAATCGTTTTACATTCCTTACAATCGATCATCCCCCATTTAATCACCTGCTTTGAAACGGCTCAGTGAACTGCACCTATTTTCACCCACTGGTAAAATCCGTGGGCTAGATACTTGCCGGGTTCTGTAACTGAACGTTGTATGTTTCCTGAATAAAATGCCACAACTGTCCCAATAGTCAAACAACGCGGGCATCTATAAATGTGGTTCTATGTATTGTCAAACAAACAGTGAAATCCGCTAATGCGTTAGAATACAATTTATTGACAGACAATTTAGCCATGATATTTACACATTAGTTTCAACAAATAAGTACACGTACTGAAATGCAGTGGCCTATCTTGTGCAAGGACTTGGATTTAATAGAGGAAGAGTTGCGCAATTCGTCGACCTCCCTCTCTCTCTCTCGCGCTCTCTCTCTCTCTCTCTCTCTCTCTCTCTCTCTCTCTCTCTCGCCTGTGTCCATTGTTAGGTCAATTTAACAGGAAGTCGTCGTGGCAGATCAGCTAGACGCTCGCCGCGGATCGGAAGGTCGTGGGTTCGCTCCCTGGCGGAGCCGGACTTTTGTTAAAAATGACCTTGGCTTCCAGGTCGAACCAGCCTTGAGTGGGTAACGGGTGCAGTCCCGGAAAGTAAAGGCGGCTGGCGGGATGCTGACCACATCACCTATCTTGTGCCAATTGATCTAAAAAATATAGGTCTAGCCCTATATGCCCTATACGCCTAAAGGAGTGGAAAGGTGTCCTTCACTATACAGGTCAACTGAACAGGGGAATGGCGGCATGTTTCATTTAATGAACATTGTTGTTATTTCGTGATCAGTTGTGCTTTCTATTTATAAATTCAGTAGTGAAATAACAAATTCATTGTTCATTTAAATAGAATCTTCACCGCACATAAGACATGACAAATAGTAGTGAATCTTAATAATAATTAATAATATTTATGCCTAATTAAAACCAATAAATCATATAATGTTTAAATTGGCTTCGTTAACAAATGTACTAGTATGTATCTATGAGCATATATAAGTATCTGACGTGTCCACATCATTGCTAAGAATTCGCGAATTGGGAGTAAAGATCGGCACAGCCAAGCATAAGAAGAGCACCTGACGCACAAGAAGTCTTGTTAACCAACATAGGACTGGTACTATTAGCCGCACGACGCTGATGAATATGTTGGGAGGGGAATCTGAGCGGTTATGGATGTGTCCTGAGTGCTGTGAAGAGAATCTAACTCATAACTCATGTATGTATGTATGCATTTGCGCACACACAAACACAAACTGTCGCGCGCCCAAACGCACGGTTACATACGGCTGTTATGCGTGAACCCTTACAGTTGAACAGTGTAAATGTGATATACTGTGAATAAACAACATTACAGAACGTTATATTTCTAAAAACACAATCGAACAAAACATAATTAAACAAAAATAGCAGATATAATTGATAACAAAATGTAACAAGAAGGCAGTGGCACATTTCTTACACTAGAGACATTTGGAGCAGCCCTGAATGTTGAGTGTCGGCAAGATCACAGGATCACAGCTAGCTGTACCTATCTCTTCAGATCCTGATAATCTTGTGTGACTCCACACCGTTCACTAGCATCTTGTGTGGCTCCACACCGTTCACTAGCATCTTGTGTGACTCCACACCGTTCACTAGCATCTTGTGTGACTCCACACCGTTTACTAGCATCTTGTGTGACTCTACACCGTTCACTAGCATCTTGTGTGACTCTACACCGTTCATTAGCATCTTGTGTGATTCCACACCGTTCACTAGCATCTTGTGTGACTCCACACCGTTCACTAGCATCTTGTGTGACTCTACACCGTTCACTAGCATCTTGTGTGACTCTACACCGTTCACTAGCATCTTGTGTGATTCCACACCGTTCACTAGCATCTTGTGTGACTCTACACCGTTCATTAGCATCTTGTGTGATTCCACACCGTTTACTAGCATCTTGTGTGACTCTACACCGTTCACTAGCATCTTGTGTGACTCTACACCGTTCACTAGCATCTTGTGTGACTCTACACCGTTCATTAGCATCTTGTGTGATTCCACACCGTTCACTAGCATCTTGTGTGACTCCACACCGTTCATTAGCATCTTGTGTGACTCTACACCGTTCACTAGCATCTTGTGTGACTCTACACCGTTCACTAGCATCTTGTGTGACTCTACACCGTTTACTAGCATCTTGTGTGACTCTACACCGTTCATCGGCATCTTGTGTAACTCCACACCGTTTACTAGCATCTTGTGTGACTCTACACCGTTTACTAGCATCTTGTGTGACTCCACACCGTTCACTAGCGTCTTGTGTGACTCCACACCGTTCACTAGCATCTTGTGTGACTCCACCCCGTTCACTAGCATCTTGTGTGACTCTACATCGTTCACTAGCATCTTGTGTGACTCCACACCGTTCACTAGCATCTTGTGTGACTCTACATCGTTCACTAGCATCTTGTGTGACTCCACACCGTTCACTAGCATCTTGTGTGTTTCCACACCGTTCACTAGCATCTTGTGTGACTCTACATCGTTCACTAGCATCTTGTGTGACTCTACATCGTTCACTAGCATCTTGTGTGACTCTACATCGTTCACTAGCATCTTGTGTGACTCCACACCGTTCACTAGCATTTTGTGTGTTTCCACACCGTTCACTAGCATCGTGTGTGACTCCACACCGTTCACTATCATCTTGTGTGACTACACATCGTTCACTAGCATCTTGTGTGACTCCACACCGTTCACTATCATCTTGTGTGACTCCACACCGTTCACTAGCATCTTGTGTGATTCCACACCGTTCACTATCATCTTGTGTGATTCCACACCGTTCACTAGCCACCAGAGAGCCTTGGTCACATCTAGCTTGCCATGAATCACTTTACTACCGAGTGTCGCAGAACCAGCCACTGGGTTTTTATGGTTGTTTACTACAACACCGGCATTTCCTGTTGAAAACACTCTACACCGTTCACTAGCATCTTGTGTGACTCTACACCGTTCATTAGCATCTTGTGTGATTCCACACCGTTCACTAGCATCTTGTGTGACTCCACACCGTTCACTAGCATCTTGTGTGACTCTACACCGTTCATTAGCATCTTGTGTGAATCCACACCGTTCATTAGCATCTTGTGTGACTCCACACCGTTCATTAGCATCTTGTGTGACTCTACGCCGTTCACTAGCATCTTGTGTGACTCTACACCGTTCACTAGCATCTTGTGTGACTCTACACCGTTTACTAGCATCTTGTGTGACTCTACACCGTTCATCAGCATCTTGTGTGACTCCACACCGTTTACTAGCATCTTGTGTGACTCTACACAGTTTACTAGCATCTTGTGTGACTCCACACCGTTCACTAGCGTCTTGTGTGACTCCACACCGTTCATTAGCATCTTGTTTGACTCCACACCGTTCACAAGCATCTTGTTTGACTCTACACCGTTTACTAGCATCTTGTGTGACTCTACACCGTTTACTAGCATCTTGTGTGACTCTACACCGTTTACTATCATCTTGTGTGACTCTGCACCGTTTACTAGCATCTTGTGTGACTCTACACCGTTTACTATCATCTTGTGTGACTCTACACCGTTTACTAGCATCTTGTGTGACTCTACACCGTTTACTATCATCTTGTGTGACTCCAAACCGTTCACTAGCATCTTGTGTGACTCCACACCGTTCACTAGCCACCAAAAGGGCTTTGGTCACATCTAGCTTGCCATGAATCACTCAACTACCGAGAACCAGCTACTGTGTTTAGCTGGTTGTTTACTACCACACCTGCATTTTCTGTAGAAAACATCCACAAGGCGCTAACTCTCTTTGACTAAAGAGTCTATAATTGAAACTCTACATTGAGCATACAAGTCTCCATCTTTTTTAACACGGGACTATAAATCTGTTTGAACCAGGACACAAGTAGGAAGCTGTCACACCGGCCAGGAGAGGATTTAACTGATAGTCTCCACCTTATCTATTTCCATTCCTTATCAAGACAAAACATTACTGACATAGAACAAAATTCTGTTTAATGTTGTTTTACACATCAATGGATTAAAATATTCTACGCATATATTCTGTTGGTGATGATAGCTGGATAAAAGGGACTTGTGCAAGGACTTGGATTAAATAGAGGAAGAGTTGCGCAATTCGTCGACCTCCCTCTCTCTCTCTCTCTCTCTCTCTCTCTCTCTCTCTCTCTCTCTCTCTCTCTCTCTCTCTCGCCTGTGTCCATCTTGGTCTAATGGCAGGACAATGTCCAGAGAATTGGAAATAGACCTAGGGACAGTGGATGACTAGGACCTCTTAAGTGCCCTGCCTTGGTCGAAGCGCTCCAAAGGGCCTGCTGGTAAACGCCCTCTTGTCCGTTGAACGAATAGGAGGTTTCATTCGCACAATCCGCAGAGTCCAGGTTCTGCATGCAGGGTAGGCATTTCCCATTCACCGAGTTGGTTTAGAATCAGGTCGGTTCCCCTCTCCTGTTTCAGCCAGCCCGTCAAAGCTGTTGCAGGGGGGAATGCTGACATCTCCTGGGAGCCACAGGAGAGAGGTGAGTTCCAGAACTAGTCCAATGGCGGAGAACTCCCCTAAGAAGGACATGAAAGTCACCTTGCCAGAGGTACTTCTAGTATCTGAACCCTAGAACCCCAGATATTCTAGAACTATACTGTACTACACTAGAGAACGACATTAAAAAAAAAAATCGTTCGTACAAACAAGAAATGCCTAAATGATTTCATAGTAACATAACCCGATGTTGATACATACTCTCTTCGTCCCTTTACACCCAAATGGATCACTTCCAGAATCCAGAATCCAGATCACTGGTACCAGAAAACTAGATTACTTCCAGAATGAAGTTTTCATTCTTCGAAACACTGTAATCGACGTCCAGAAAGTTGCGTTAGATGCGACATATATAAGAAAGTCCCCAAGACAGTTGATACAAACTATCAGGTTATGAACACACACTACCACACGTATAACAGACCATTGTTGTAGTTTATTCTCTACAATGTAAGCCAGCCCAAACGCAGAACCATAACACACAATATACAGGAAACAAATCTTCAGTAAAGTTTTAGTTGTCTTTGTTATGCCGCGTTTCGTGCTCGCATTGACCCTCGAAGTTAGCTGTTGGCGTCTCTTGGTGATGTATATGATCTTGAGCCCAATAATTACACAGCCTACAGTAATCATACCAAGAGCTATTATTCCTGTCAGGTAATTTAATATGTGCTCTAACAGCTGATACAGACCGCTGTTAACATGATTCCTCCACATATCACTGTCGACAATCAAGGTTGTGGTGACTCCATTTATGACATATGTCTTCAACTGTACACAAAGTATCTCGTGATAGAAGCAATATAGTCCAGTTACCAAAAAGAAACAGAGCAGGGTAATTACTGTACGCCTGGGTGTTAAGATAAAATTTGCTTTGAGTGGACAAAATATGGCTATTATACGCTCGCCTGTTATTAGAATAGGGATCAGCGGACCCATGGTCACTCCCAGTGCATATGCCAAGTTACATATTAAATGACATATATAACACACGTAATTGATAGATTTAGAGAATTGGAATCCTTCAGGATCATTGTTACTGTATATATGTTGAGTAAAGTTATTGACACCAATCAAGAAAGTCACATTAGAGACAGACAGCGACAAGAGAAGTATGTTAGAACATTTTCTCAGTCCTCGACGTGTCAGTATCACCATGCTGGTCACATTACCGGCTATTCCCAACACGCCCATAGAAGGAAAGATCGCACGGTGAAAGATGATAATGATTGCGAAAGCCATTTCTTCACTGAAAACTAGGTCAGGTGTCATTTTCGTTGTGCCTGGCATCTTGACTGTAGTGTTGGATGCCATACTGGTTGTGTTATGTTGATGTTTACTGACCTCGAAAACCTCCGATGTTTGTTAGATTATACGAACATTTAAGTCTACTGTTGAGTGCACTAGTGGTTTATCAAGTCTGTTGATGTTAACACAAGCCGACTGGCTGGATTACATCCGTTGTTTGTTAGTTTATACACTCATTTAGGTCTATTTTAGAGTGCACTAGTGGTTGACCACGTCTGTTGATGTTTACACAAGCCAAGCCTGACTTGATTACCTCCGTTGTTTGTTTGTTAGTTTATACACATAGTTAGATCTATTTTCTAGTGCACTAATGGTTGATCACGTCTGTTGATGTTTTACACAAGCCAAGCCTGACTTGATTACCTCCGTTGTTTGTTAGTTTATACGAACATTTAAGTCTACTGTTGAGTGCACTAGTGGTTTATCAAGTCTGTTGATGTTAACACAAGCCGACTGGCTGGATTACATCCGTTGTTTGTTAGTTTATACACTCATTTAGGTCTATTTTAGAGTGCACTAGTGGTTGACCACGTCTGTTGATGTTTACACAAGCCAAGCCTGACTTGATTACCTCCGTTGTTTGTTTGTTAGTTTATACACATAGTTAGATCTATTTTCTAGTGCACTAATGGTTGATCACGTCTGTTGATGTTTTACACAAGCCAAGCCTGACTTGATTACCTCCGTTGTTTGTTAGTTTATACACACATTTAGGTCTACTGTTGAGTGCACTAGTGGTTGATCAAGTCTGTTGATGTCTGCAAGTCTCGCTGTTTATACACATACTTGACAAACTAACAAAAGTCCTACTTTCTTCTAAAAGAGTGAATAATGTGGTTAAAGTAAGTGTATCCATGATGTGTCTGTGTATATACATGTATACACACACACACACACACACACACACACATATATATATATATATATATATATATATATATATATATATATATATATATATGCATATATGTCTTCTTTTGCCATCTATCCCCTATGGAGCATAGACCCTGAGCCAACTCACGCCAAGATGTTATATTCTTTGTTATTGCAAGCAGCTTATCTCATTGCCTTTTCCCGTTTTTTTTTTCTACCTAACTCTAAAGCTTCGTTTCCAAAGTGTTTTAGGTGTGCCTTTATTTCAAAGCCCCTATGGGTTCAAATACAAACACATTCTAGTTATATTGCTTTTAGGTTTCCTCAATGTGTATCGTATTTAACGCCAACATCTGTTCTTCAGATCTTTTCTCACAGGAATGTGTATGGATCTCTTCCAAAACTCAACATTAGTGTTTCTATCATAACATATACTTCTCTCCATTCTGCACAGGATTAAGTTAATGAATGTTTCTTTATATTTGCTTTAATAGTTATGAATGTTTCCGCTTCATACAACAGCACTGATTTGTCATAAGAATGAAAAATTTAAAGCTAAATATTAGTTTTCATTTCTTTTGACATCCACTCATTTCCTAGTTCAATGAAAGCTGCTATTGCCTTTATTATTCGAATCTTATTTATATCTATCAGTTCCCCATCTGTATCTATAATACTGCCGAAACAGGCGTACGACTCCACGCCTTGAAGTGGCGTATCATTAGGAAAAACCACACATTATTATTTGCCTGATTACTTCTTTCAATCTGTGTTTTTATCCTTGTGGATTTTCAGATCTAGCTGTTGTGATTTTGCAACAAGCATATTTAATCTATGTTGCATCTGATTCCGTGAGTGGGACAGACAAGAAATATCATCAGCGAATTCTAGATCATCAAGCTGTTTTTAGGGGTCATTCATTCCTGGTGTCAGCAATTGCTCTCTTCATAATCCAATCTATTGCCAGTGACAATAGTAGAGACGACAAAAGACATCCCTGTCGCACACACGTTCTTATTTCACATGTATCTGTAAGCTTTCCCTCATAGAGAACTTGTCATGTCTTTAATAAGTTTCTATGATTCCATAGTGCCTCATTAATTCCCAGCAAATGCCCTACCAATTCTGTCACAAGCTTTCTCATAATCTATGAATCCAATGTTAAGTTGTAGCTATCTGGTTAGTTCAGGATCTGTTTGACCGAAAACCTGCCTGTTCATCTCTTAGCTTTTTATGAATAATATATTTTAGTCTTTCCAAAATAATTACACCTAATATTGTTTAGGAACTGACAGCTAAAAAATTAATCTATAGTTTTCACACTTCTGTAGATCACATTTGTTTTTGTGGGCGGGTGGATAGGAAGGGGGGGGGGGGGGAGAGTTTCACAATGTATCTTTCTATCCAGTCTGCTGGTATTTCTTGGATCTCCCAAACTTTACTGAATAATTTCTGTATTATTTCCTATGATGTTTAATATTGGCTTCAGTAACTTCTGCAGGAATATCTTCTGCGCTTGTAGCTTTTAGATCCGAAGAGTGATTTCTTCCTAAAATTCTCTTTAGATGGTATCTCACCGTTGATATCCAGTTTTACTTGTACAGGCCGGATATCTGGAGAAACCTCTGGGGTTAGTCTACTCAGAAGTATTTCAGTATACTCAGTCCATCTGTCCATTTGATCTTTAATGTTCGGTACCGTTCCTTGCCTATTATTTTATCTATCCAGTTGGCTGACTATACGTACTAATTTCCTGGTGGTACTGCAACGCTTGCGCCGCGTCCGTGGCTTAGGTGTTGCGAGTCCGACTAGTAATTCCAAGCGTACCGACATCGAAACTCACTGCTGGCTACGTTAATTTTTATCACAGTATGGGACTGAGCGACTTCTGCACGGCGAATAGACTTGTTATATGAGGAACACTATTCCCTCACAAGAATATACACAAGCTTACATGGATATCCCCAAACAGAAGAGATTTAAACCATATCGACCATTTCATGGTAAACAGAAAATGGCGTGGGTCCCTACTCGATGTGCGTGTCAAAAGGGCAGCAGAAGTGGGAAGCGATCATCACCTTGTAGTCGCTCTACTACGACTTAAACTCAAAAAAAAAAAAGTTTACACGCAAGTTAAGATACAGACAGCACGTTACAATGTTAACCTTTTAAGAGAAAAAGACATTGCCACTAAATTTATAGTATAACTCAAAAATAGATTTCAAACCCTATCAAGTGGCTCAGAAACTCCAACTACAATCAGCATTCAAGACAGATGGAACCAGATCAAAGAAACATACAAATCAACTAGCAATAACATATTAGGAACCAGGAAACAACACCACAAAGAATGGATAAGTAGTCAAACCATGGACTATATTGCCAAGCGAAAAAGAATAAAGAGCCTCATAAATCACGCTAAATCAGAACGTCAGAAAGACAAACTAATGTTAGAATATAGCGAACTAAATAAAATGACAAAGAAAAGTGCCAGAGCTGATAAGAGAAGATTTATGGAAAATCTTGCAGAAACAGCAGAAAATGCTGCTAAAGCACATGATCTACAAACCCTACACAAAATTACCCAGCAAATTTGCGGAAACAGAAACAATTATCACAGCATACCCTTCAGAAATAACCAATGCAGACTGCTCACCACAGAACAAAAACAAGACATGCAGTGGACTAAACATTTCTCCGACCTCTTGAACAGACCTGATCCTGAAAATCCCCCAGATATTCAACCAGCCTCTCAGGACATTGACATTATTACTGAACCACCAAGCAAACAAGAAATCCTTAAAGCTATACACACTTTAAAGAACAACAAAGCACCAGGCAAAGACGAACTGCCAGCAGAACTTCTCATTGTTCAAGGATATTTGTGAAAAAGAAGTGTTGCCTGATGACTGGACTGAAGGAACAATAGTCAAAATCCGCAAAAAAAGGAGACTTAACAGACTGCAATAATTGGAGGGGAGTTACTCTACTCTCAGTACCAAGCAAAATATTTTGTAAATCATCATAATGGGGCTTGAAAAAGGAGTAGATAAATTCCTACGAGTGGAACAAGCAGGATTCAGAAAGGGCAGAGGAACAACTGAGCACATCTTCGCCATACGTAACATTTTAGAACAATGCAACAAATAGCAGAGAAGTATATATATTAATTTTGTGGACTTTGAGAAAGCTTTTGACAGCGTCCATAGAGACGGTCTGTGGAAAATTTTACCACATTATGGAATTCCAGAAAAAATAGTCAACATAATTGCTCTCTTATATAAAAAAATTTTCTGCAGTATAAAAAATTCCTAGTAAAGACAGGTGTAAGACAGGGATGTGTTATGCCATCTCTCCTCTTCAACCTTGTGATTGATTGGATACTAAAAAACACAGTAGACAGGACATTAAGAGGCATACGATGGACTCCATTCACCATGCTTGAGGACCTTGATTTTGCAGATGATATAGCACTCCTATCACATAAACATGAACATATACAAGCGAAAAGTAACAGACTACACTGCACAGCAGAAATGGTGGGACTGAGAATAAATACAAAGAAAACTAAGATCATGACAAACAGTCCAAACCAGCAACCAGTGACCATAAGTAACCAATCACTTGAAAATGTAGAACATTTCACATATCTTGGCAGTGTGGTGTCCATACTGGAAGGGACAGAGGAAGACATACAGTCACGCCTAAAAAAAGCTAGAGCTGCTTTTGGAAGGATGAGGCAAATCTGGAAATCCAACAATTACTGCCGAGGAACAAAACTCCGACTCTACAAGAACATCATTTTGCCAGTTCTTCTTTATGGAGCGGAATGCTGGAGAATGACCAGAAAAGGATGCACACAAGCTGTTCACCTTCCACCACACATGTCTACGTAGAATTAATTATCAAAATATTCTGGCCAGATACAATCTCAAACACTAAACTACTTCAAGTCACAAACCAAGAAACTTTAGACAGTATGATTACCAAGAGAAGATGGAAATGGCTTGGCTACGTTATGAGAATGACTTCTGATATACCTGCCAAAACAGCTCTCACATGGACACAAGAGGGAAAGAGAAAACAGGGGCGCCCAAAAACAACATGGAGACGAACGATGGAAAGTGACCTGAGTACGGCATCTTTGACATGGAAAACTGCACTGAAGATTGCACAAGACAGGAAAGCATGGAAAGTCCTCTCTGACGCCTCATGTACCACTGGGCATAACGAGAACTGATGATGATGTGGCGTCTCAAGTCGACCAAGCCTAAAATGGGTACCAGGATGCGTGTCCTGGGGAAGTAAAGACCGCCGGCTTAATGCTGACCACATAACACACTTAGTGCCGGTTGGTCTGTAAAAATATGGGTTCTCTTCCCAAATGCCCAGTGCCCCTAAGGCGTGAAAAACGATTAGCTGCAACGTTTTCTGTTGCTGCTGCTGTCTCCGATCTTCTGCTAGGTACTATAAATATTTCTTTGTATCTGCCTTAATTCGCCTCCCTCTTTATAATTAGCTTCTGTGTATTTTTCTTGCTCTCTAGATTTTATAGTTCTAATTTTATCTTTTGTTTACTTTTGCCTTTTTACTCTTCCTTTCTTTGATGGCATTTGTGGTTTCAGGCATTGTCCACGTTTTGTGTTTCCGTTCTTTTTTTTTTTTTTTTTTAACAAAAGATTCATTCACAATTCTTTTAATCTGCTCCCAACAGACAACGCTGACCTTTTCAGCTCATTGCTGCAACACCTGGTACTTTTTAGAGACTGTAACTGAAATGTTTTCCTTGATTTCTTTATACCTGAGATATTTCAAATTATATTGCTTCTGTGATAATAAGCTGTCATATCACTTTTATGTGTAAACTTGCTTTTACTTATCAACAGAAAATGGTCAGTAAATGCGTTATCACTTCTAAAAGCCCTAACACCATAACCAGTTGACTTTAACTTATTTTTGTTTTTGCACATATAATCAATTTGATTAGTTGTTTTATGGTCGGGTGATTTTTATGAAGCCTTGTGTTTTCTTTTGTGTGGGAAAATTCTTCTACGAATAACGTACTGGATATATACAAATACACACACATATATGCATGCATACATTAACAATATGTTGCTAAGACTTAGTGAAAAGCATAGCTCTGCTTAATACATGAAATAAAAATGTGACAAGAAATTATCGGCAATCATTTCTTGCAGCTTTTATTCACGAATTATAAAATAATCATAAAAGCAATTCTAAGGAAATTCCCACACTGTATATCAGACACGTGTTATTCTTTGAATTACATTGCATCTTCATTATAACAGAATTCCTTCATGTCTGAAATTCCGGTTATTTGATTTGCAATTATAAGTTTTATGGAAAAAATGAGATAATTTTTGGAGAAAACGGTTGATTGTAGGGTCAAACAGTTCAGTAGAAGACTGAACAAAGTTAATACATAATCGCATATGCACTTTATGATTGGACTTAAGCAAGGTTCCATTATCACACATAAGGTCACCGTTTTGTGTGTTTAGCATTACTCATTCTTCAAGTCCGGGCAATGTTCAATTGTTTTCTCGCAGCAGTCGTCAGTACAATCTAGATAATTTCATTTTTGCCATTTCTTGGCTTCAGAAATAGATCGGAAATTGCCCTCAATCAGAGATTATTTT
>CAJHNH020001022.1:115000-177500 GCA_905116865.2 Candidula unifasciata
ATACAATTTATCAGTCGAGCCAAAGCGGAAAATTGAAAAGTATTACATGTGGGAAAGTAAAAACCAGAGAGAAAGAGAAAGGGTCACAATTGAAGGATAGATGGACAAATAACTAAGTGGACAGAGGGGGTGAATGGATGAGTGGATGGTGGGAAAGATGGATTGGCGGATGAATGGATAGAATGATAGACGGCTAAATTCGTGGATAGATGAAATTGTAGATGGACGATGGATGGAAGGGCCTATATGTATGCTAATATACATATTTAACTAGTAGTGAGTCTCGCGTGACACAATGCTTATCTCTTACTGTCAGCTTTCAAACTGAGAGAGTAAGGAGGATCGTTATACAAAGTATAAGTCAGCCCAAACGCAAACATGAAAACTATTCCACGTGGGATGGTTAAAAACCAGAATGTTAGGGAGCGATGGAAGGCTAGAGAGAAAAAGAAAATAAGTGGATGGTGAGGGGAGTGGATAGTGGGATAAATAATAGTGTTTCACACAGAATGCTGGGGGAGTTGAACCGCTGTAGGATCAAATACTAAGCTATTAACACACGATGTCCCAAAGAATACCTATTTGGATGAGAATGACCCAGGTACACATCCCGGTTAACTTGTTTAAATTTAAGGATAAATTAGACCCCCCCCCCCCCCCCCTTCCAATCCCCCGACAGTTCAAATAACATGAGGTCAAAACATGATAGGGAGTCGCAGTGACCGAGCGGCTAGACACTCGCCGCGGATCGGAAGGTCGTGCGTTCGCTCCCTGGCGGTGCCAGCCTTTTAAAAAAAATGACCTTGGCTCCCAGGTGGACCCAGCCTTGAGTGGGTATCGGGTGCATTCCTGGGAAGTTAAGGCGGCCGGCGTGATGCTGACCACATCACCCATCTTGTGCCGATTGGTCTTAAAATTATAGGTCTAACCCTATATGCCCTATACAACTAAAGGCTTGGAAAAGGGTCCATTACTTTATTAACTTTACAAAAAATGATAGAGCTAGCAGAGAAAAAAAAGTGAAAAAACAAACAAACTAGTACTTAACATAATCTGCTACAAGAGTCATGCACAGCTGTATAATTAATACACAGGCTCCACAAGGGGTATGTTTTTGGATCTTTTTATTATTTATCTCCTTTGTCGTCTAGCTAATACTAGGTTGTAGTCCAGTGTCGTGGGTTTCTTTATTTGTAATGCGCATCTCGTGTGGCTTGAGTGATATATTTTTCGTTGTGTTTTTTGGGCAGGTTTCGACTTCACCATTTATCGATCTCTATTTTTTTTTTGGGGGGGGGGGGGGGGGGGGGGGGGTCTTTATCTCGCCTTTCTCTCAGATGTTCTGCTTTAAAAAGCCCCATGTCTAGTTTGGTCTGACTGCATTCTCACTAGATGACCGAATCATTCCATTCTTTGTCTGACTGTGTGATGCAGAATCTTATTCTAACTTGTTGTCTAATGCTGGTATTTGTCATTTTTGTGTGTGTTGGTGATGAGAAAGCCCATTTCACATGAAGTTTTTTCAGGTTCTAGTGTCCCATTCATTGTCCATTCATTTTTGAATGCTAATGAATATTCATTATTGCGTCCATACCCTGATTCGAACAATTGTCTGTCCTGATTCGGACAACTGTCCTGATTCGGACAACTGTCATGATTCTGACAACTATTGTGATTCGGACAACTGCCCTGATTCGGACAACTGCCCTGAACAAAAAAAAAATGTTGAAAATGCAAAATACTATGTGCAGACTGCTGGTTCTTCGCCTCTCAGACTGAAGCGATCAGATTTCAAAGGCAGCCTCGATCCTTTCTATGTTGGTTAGATCCCCTGTTGGGAACCTCCTTCTAGAACGAACGAACTTTATTCTCAAAGAGTCACAAATTGGATATGCAGGCCCGTCTTACATTCGGCCCTTCCAAACACCAATCTTTCACACAGCAGTTGTATTTTATTAATAAAGCATGTTGTGTTCATATAAAGATATTATGAATATATATATATATATATATATATATATATAGATATATATATATATATATATATATATATATATATATATATATATATTAAATATGCACAGATACACACACAAACACACACACTTTCAGAGACACACACAGATACACGCAGACACACACACACAGACAGACACGCATGCTGAAACACACGCACTCATACACATACAGACACACACGAACAAAACAAAAACAGACACGGACGTCCACACAGATATATATACACATATATAAACACACACACACACACACGCAGGCACACGCACACACGCAGGCACACGCACACACGCAAGCAACCATACACAGACACATACACAATACAGACACACACGCTCAATAACGAGATACACAAGCAGGCACACACTGAGATACGCACAAAATCGTAAACAATTGCCCATGCAAACACTCATATACAGACTCATATACACAGAGACACACACATACACACCCAGGACACACACAGATGCACATTGCCACGCACACAGGCAGACACACACAGAGACACACACAATCCTAAATAATTACTTGTGCAAACACTCATACTTAGACAGAATCATACATACACAAACACGCCTACACATTCATACCAACCATTTATTTGCCACACATACACGCATACATACATATCATACACACGTTACTTAATTCTAAATTGATAATGTAATATGGGCTAATAATTAAATTTAAGGGGTTAATAATGTCGGGGTGCGGGTTCGATTCCAACTACCGACGATTTGTCTTGCATTGGTTTTAACAATGGTACTGCGAGCTGACAGTTCAGTCGGCGATGACAAACTACTGGACGTAAAATGTGTCTAGAAAAACCACAACAGCCTAAAAATGCTGTTTTTTTTTTTCTTTCTGCAACCTCTTGTATAGAATTCCAGCAACATTTGTCTAGGGACTAGTTTCTTTTTCAGGCATTATGTCTAGCTTACGTTTTTTATGCATTATGCCTGGATTACCTTTCAAGACATTAGGTATAGTTTATTTTTCAGAGCATTAAGTCCAGGTTACTTTCAGGTCATTAGGTTTAGTTATTTGTTTCAGGGCCTTAGGTCTAATTCATTATTTGTCAGCCCAAAGTGGTGATATGGAAGCCACAGCCGAGTGTTATGGGGTGATATGTTTTCTGGTTGCTCTGGTCGTGTGTTAGCGGTGGAAATGGCAAAGCAATGACTGCAGACATAATGACCACCACGCATTGTTTAGCGACCGGGTGTGGGAGAACGTTTGTGGGGAAATGCTGAGATGACGAAAACTAGGGGAATGTAGACTGCAATATTGCTTAAGGGGTGACTAAAGTGCACGATGAATTCACAGAGGTAAACGCTTGAATGACATGGCCACATAATAATATTGGAGCAAGAACATAGACGTGATTTGATTAATTTGCGATAGGTGAAGATAGATCACCGTCATTGTATGCGCTACACAGCATGCTACCCGATGATGGTAATACAATAATAGACAAAACATCACTGTGATAAATGAGTTGCATATTGTCTATAATAATTTATTTCGTCTGGGGGTTTTCAGTCGGTTACAGTTTCAGCTTTACCCAAGTTGTATGCGGTGGCAAGACTTAATATGTGACGACTTGTAGTCTCTGTGAAGAGTGATACCCGTGATGGTGTGTCGATTATTCTATTCTTGCAACCTCGTCCATAGCTGGCTCTTCGTCCCACCTCACCTGTAAAAGGGTCAGTGAGTTAAAGGTCAACAACCAGTTACAATAATTCCTAAATCTTCTTCTTCTTCAAGTGTCAGTCCATTGCCCCATTTTCCTGGTGAATTCTGCTACCCCATTAATTTAATGATGAGGTTGGGGTGAATCGGAGAAATAGGGTAAGGTGAGGCGGAGTAGGTGTAAAATAAACCCACAGTCTCTTAACAAGAATGTTTAAAAAAATGCAACCGTTAATTAATGATGAACTACACATGTTGACTAAATTATGTAAGCGTTCTAGTATATACATGGCTGACATTGTATGATAGATTCACTGCTACTATCGGGTACGGTGAGCCTGGAGACACCGAGTTGGTTGCTGCTTTGATGAACGCGGTGCGGATGGGGAGCGCCGATGTGATAGAATATCTATATGGAATATTGAATTGTAACCAGTGGCATGGAGTCACTAACGTGGTGTTTGTGAGAAAAAGTAAATATTATGAGTGCATTAGGAGACTAAGAAAGAACAAAATCATAACATCTGAGCACGGTAAAACTAGAACTGCCTTTCATTGCAACACCCATGGTCGAGGAAATAAATGGAATCAAAGGGAAACGAGAGCACATTCTTCTGAAAGAGAGTAGGAAACAAAGATACACAACACAGGTAGGACAAAAGTTCAGCTGAGAATATATGGAGACAAATAAGATAGGTAGGACGTCACGTCAGCTGACAAGAGAGGGAGATGTAAAGACTGGGAGGACATGACGTGACCTGACAAGAGAGGAAGATATGAAAGAATAGGAGGACATTATGTCAGCTGACAAGAGAAGGAGATATAAAAGACTGGGAGGACATGACGTCAGCTGAAAAGAGAGGAAGTAATAAAAGACATGGAGGACATGACGTCAGCTGAGAAGAGATGGAGTTATAGAAGACTGGAAGGACATGGCGTCAGCTGAGAAGAGATGGAGTACTAGAAGACAGGGAGGGCATGACGTCAGCTGAAAAGAGAGGAAGTAATAAAAACATAGAGGACTTGACGTCAGCTGAGAAGAGATGGAGTTATAGAAGACTGGGAGGACATGACGTCAGCTGAAAAGAGAGGAAGTAATAAAAGACATAAAGGACATGACGTCAGCTGAGAAGAGATGGAGTTATAGAAGACTGGGAGGACATGACATCAGCTGAGAAGAGATGGAGTTATAGAAGACTGGGAGGACATGACGTCAGCTGAGAAGAGATGGAGTTATAGAAGACTGGGAGAACATGACGTCAGCTGAGAAGAGATGGAGTACTAGAAGACAGGGAGGACATGACGTCAGCTGAGAAGAGATGGAGTTATAGAAGAGTGAGAGGACATGACGTCAGCTGAGAAGACATGGCGTTATAGAAGAATGGGAGGACATGACGTCAGCTAAGAAGAGATGGAGTTATAGAAGACATGGAGTACACGACGTCAGCTGAGAAGAGATGGAGTTATAGAAGACTGGGAGGACATGACGTCAGCTAAGAAGAGATGGAGTTATAGAAGTCTGAGAGAACATGACGTCAGCTGAAAAGCGATGAAGTTATAGAAAACTGGGAGGACATGACGTCAGCTGAGAAGCGATAAAGTTATAGAAAACTGGGAGGACATAACATCAGCAGAGAAACGATAGAGCTATTTAGTTAGGACATTTATGACATGGTGTCACCCGAAAAGATGACTATATATAGGAATTTTACAGATGGTTTAGCAAAGCGTTTATGTCCCTTCAGTTGATTCAGGTCTTGAGAAGATGACAGTTATTGGTTATCTAGTTGTTTGAATGTTTCTCTTACATCTGTCTCTGTCTTCCCATGTATTTCTTGTCTTGCATTTACCACTAATACACAGCTTCGCTCTCTCATCGTTGTGTGTGTATGTGGAGATGTACTCAACAATTTCATATGTTGTATCCTTCAGCTTGTGAAAAAAAGATTCTTCTTACACCACACCTTTAATATCCCAACATGTGTTGTATTGCGTCTCCACAATAATCTATGTCTGTATGCCTGCCTGCCTTTCTTTTCTCTTGTCAGACTGTCTGCACAGCAGTCTTCCAAGTAGCTTTAGATCGATCTCCCTATTATCATCACAATCGAAACCTCTAGAAAAACACGCTCACAAAATACCACTTCAACATCTACATAGCAACAAACTTATCATTGATATTCAATTAGGATTTGGACCAAAGTATTCCTTTTAAATGGCCTTAACAAACATGACAGTATCTGGCATCAGAATATTAATGAACATAAAATACATGGATGTGAGTTTATATACTTTAGAGAAGCTTTTGAATGATAAACCATACCATCTTTATTTCCAAAAAAAAAAAAAAATTGAATTAATGAAATTTATTAGTATTATATTAAAGTTCTTTCCATTAAATCGAAAACATGTAGATACATGCAATAAATACTATTACAGATTACTGTGGTGAATACTGGAGTACCCTAGGGTTCTATTCCTTGTCCTCTGTTGTTTTTTTTCATTCACATAAATGATCTTTCTTTATGTTTGTCGTCAGCCTGTGACTTTTTTGCAGACGGCTAAAAGGTCTATATCGTGCTAAAACACGCTGATATTCTAGGGTCATCTTTGCCATTGGAGTGAAGCAATGTAGTTTCCTGGATGCGACATTTTTTATATAAATTTGAAATTACTTTTCACGTGCAAGCTGTCATGAAACAAACAGCTAAAAAGGTGTACAATATTGCCAAATTTGAACCCTTTTTGGATGAAAACACGAGAAGAATATACTTTACCTCTCATATACAGACCCTCTAGATTACTTCTCCACAATATGTGATGGCCGTCCAAGTTCAATCATGAAACCGCTTAAAACAGCCCCCCCCCCCCCCCCCAATCACCCCCCCCCCCCCCCCATTCAAATAAAAAAGCTGAATGGTCAGTAAAAATTATGGAAGAGACAGTTCTAGTATACATAACGATATTAAGTTGTTAAAGATCTATACACAATACTCTTCAATATAACTAAAGTTATTCACAATATCTGATTAAAAATGCCCAAGTTTACCTTTGACCAAAAAAGCCTAAACATATCACACATCCCTTAACCTAGAATAGGCTTGTACAAAACAAGCTTGGCGTACTCTGCAGCTCATCTGTGGAACGCACTTCCACAACCGATCAAAAATATCGGCAACCCTTTTAAAAAACATTATTAAGTTTTTCTCTTTTCTCTTCTCTGTTATTCTCACTCCTCTCCCGTCTCTCCTTTTTCTACACCACTCTCTTTCTTTCTCTGTCTCCGAAAACATTGTCAGGTCGAGCTTACATAGAAACAATGGAAGCGTGCCCGTAGAACACGTCGTATATGGTTGTTTTTCTGAACTATTGTTATTCTCTCTCTCTCCAAATTTTACATGCATGCATGCATACATACATACATACATACATACATACATACATACATACATACATACATACATACATAATACATACCATACTATACATACATACAGACATACTACATACATACTATTACATACATACATACATACATACATACATACATACATACATACATACATACATACATACATACATACATACATACATACATACATACATACATACATACATACATACATACATACATACATACATACATACATACATACATACATACATACATACATACATACATACATACATACATACATACATACATACATACATACATACATACATACATACATACATACATACATACATACATACATACATACATACATACATACATACATACATACTACATACATACATACATACATACATACATACATACATACATACATACATACATACATACATACATACATACATACATACATACATACATACATACATACATACATACATACATACATACATACATACATACATACATACATACATACATACATACATACATACATACATACATACAATACATACATACATACATACATACATACATACATACATACATACATACATACATACATACATACATACATACATACATACATACATACATACATACATACATACATACATACATACATACATACATACATACATACATACATACATACATAACATACATACATACATACATACATACATACATACATACATACATACATACATACATACATACATACAGACATACATACATACATACATACATACATACATACATACATACATACATACATACATACATACATACATACATACATACATACATACATACATACATACATACATACATACATACATACATACATACATACATACATACATACATACATACATACATACATACATACATACATACATACACATACATACATACATACATACATACATACATACATACATACATACATACATACATACATACATACATACATACATACATACATACATACATACATACATACATACATAATACATACTACATACATACATCATACATACATACATACATACATACATACATACATACATACATACATACATACATACATACATACATACATACATACATACATACGCACAAAAACTTACTGTTGCGTGGTGGGAGGAAACACTATGTCTCTTTAGAGAAATCCCATCGTTCGTTCTAGCCACCTGTTCAAATATTGTTACATCAGTGAATTCTTGGTGCTGAACATTAACAATTTAACATTCTGAAAAAAGCTGCAGTATTCTACAGTTAATTTAAATAAATAAACAATGGTAATTTGCTCAGTAAATCACTTATCCGCTATAACAGAATAAGACTAGATTCCAGCTTAACGCACAGATTCTGGACTTTCGTCAAACAGATTGATTTTACCGCCTAACAGAGTGATACTAGCCTGCCGCCTAACTGAGTGATAGGAATAAACTCACAGGGAGCAAGTACAGCAGGGATCTACCAGTCGTCAGTAGAAATTATCCTCGTCAACGAGCGTTTCGGCCCACGATTCCTAGACGCTTTCGGAGGTGGGCCCACCTGAGTTCATGAAGCTCAGGGCTGGTTCCCTGCTGCACGAAATTACCGGATGGTGTTTTTCTTTCGGATAGAGACAAGACGACTTGGTGGTTTGCAGAAGATACTGTGAGATAAGAAGTCGTCGCGGCAGCCTAATTAGAACAGTCAGCGTGCCTGGACGACGGAGCGACAAGCTTACGATTGGTTTACGGGACACATGTTGGACTTTATTAGCAGGTGGCAGAGGATCACTGGCAGACAATTCGGACACGATGGACTTTCAAAGGGATGAGAAACTCTTTTCCACTAGACACCCGGACCAGCTCACCGAGGCCCGTCCCCTACGTTGTTGCGCTGCGTCCAAAGCCAGCTAGAGGCCCTTTCGGCTGCCTCTCCCAGTTTTTTGAGTGTTCGTTTCCGTTCATTACCGCGCAATCCTAGTTCTTTCACCACATTGTAGAGCGAAGTGGAAACGAGGCCTCTCGCTCCCACTTCGACGGCAAATACCCGTACTGTGTAAGCCTCGTTTCTTCTCAGACCGGCTGCTAAATCACTGTACTTCTCGAGCTTGTACAAGTGATTCTCCTCCATACGCGACTCAAACGGGACGGTCAACTCAATTAGGATGAGCTGCCGTTTTTGCGCAGAATGGAGGACGATGTCCGGTCGCAGGCCGGTCTTACGAATCAACTCGGGGTACCGTTCATGGCCTGGCAGATCAACCGCCAGTAACCAGTCCCTCGCAGAGTCTAGCACAGATGGAGCGAATGCGTTTTGGTTGACCTTACCTTTTGGAACCTGACCAGCCTTGAGGAAACGAATGGGGACGATGCTAGAACTGGCTTTGGCGTTAGCCCTCATTCTAGCCTGGTCGACAACGGCTGCTAACTCTTTTAGCACCTTGTTGTGTCGCCATGTGTATCGGCCTTGACCTAAGGCTTTCCTGCACGCGGACAGGACGTGCTCAAGAGTTTGTTTCGATTTGCACAACGGGCAAGTCGGATCGTTGGTCGCAGACCATTTAACCATGTTAACACCGGACGGTAATACATCGTACGCCGAACGAACGATAAAGCTCAGTCGCAGCGGGGTCATCCGCCAGATCTCACCCCATGTGAGTATTCTTGGCAATGCGCTCTCCAGGCTGACCCAATGGCCCTGCTGCGACTGCTAGGCTGCTTTCTGGACCCGAACCTCGTTTTCGTTGTCCCTCACCGTTTGTATTACCATGTCTCGGCGTTCTTTGGCTGAGGCCTTTGACCACCAATTGACTTTCCCGTGCCCTAGGCCTCGACGGTCGGTTTGTGTGTATCCCATTATCTCTCTCAATTTTAGTGCATTCTGGGCAGATTCTATCTCATCGAGGACCCTCCACTTCTGACCAGTCTTTAGAGCGGGCTGGACAGCGATGACATTTGGGTCTGAAAACTCGCGCAAAAGCATGGCGAGTCTTACCTTGCCGACTTTAAACTCTTCAGTTATCGATTTGAACGGAAGTACCAGCTTAGCCTGTTTGCAATACAGAGCCACGTCGGTCAGACAAGGCGGTGCACCAATCCACTTTCTTAAGGCTGTGTTGATTTTTTTCTCCATGGCTTCCACTGCAGTCATCGTCACCTCGTAGACTGACAGTGGCCATAGGAGTTTCGGAATCAACATGAATTGGAGACACCATACCTTGAATTTTCCGACCAGCCTGCATCGCTCGATCGCGAGCAGGCCTGTAGCCAGTGACTCGTGTATTCGCCGGACCTCCGCTCTATCAGATAACTTCGAATCGTAAACGCGATGAGACTCTTCACCTGTTCCTCCAGAACCGTGGGGATCTTATTCCTTGCCACCGTAAAACTGGTTGCCACCACCCGACCCTTATTGATTGACAGACTCCTCGACTTCTGCGGTTTGAACTGCATACCGCTCCATTGGACCACCGCGTCCAATCTTTCCAGGATCGTGCGGGCAGACTCCTCGCTGCCCGTTATAATAGTCGTGTCATCCATAAAGGCACGTAATGGTGGCATCCAGTGGTCCCCAATTTGAAGGCCCTGTCCGTAGCCGGCCGCCCTGTCTAACATGATCTGCATTGCCATGACAAACAGTATAGGTGAGATCGTACACCCCATAGCTATTCCAATCTGCAATTCAGTCCACCTCGTGGTAAACGTCGAGGTAGAGAAGCGCAAAGCGAACTTGGAAAAATATTGCTCGATCATTTGACTGATCTGTGTCGGTACGTGAAACATGCGAAGGGCTCGCCACAGTAGCCTATGAGGGACTGCCCTGTAGGCGTTGGCTAAGTCCAACCATATTACGTGCAATTGTGTTCTCTCATGCTTGGCTCTCTGGATAGCCTCCCAAATCATGGTCGCGTGTTTAAGGCACCCAGGAACGCCTGGGATACCACCCTTCTGAACACTCGTATCTATGTACTTGTTAGTCATCAGATACTGTGTGAGCCGGCGAGCCATGACCGAGAAGAATATCTTACCCTCGACATTCAACAGCGAGATGGGCCTGAATTAGGAAAGACTCTTCGAGTCCTGCTCTTTGAGAATGTAGACCCCATTTGCCTTTGACCACTCTGGACATATGTGATTGCGGATCCACGCTTGTCTCAACAAGACGTGAAGCATTTTTAGGATTTTCGGGCAACCTTTGTAAAAAACGTACGGAACACCGTTCGGACCTGGGGCAGACTTGCCGCTGGCTTTTTTTCACAACGTCCTCAACCTCAAACCAAAGGGGAGGTACCATTTTAAATGGTACCTTTGGCACCGAAGGCTGTTTAAGACCGCTAAGGATCTCTGGATTGTCATCGAGAGGCTCACTCCTCTTTTTATCAGAGTACATCTTGCGTAGATGTAGCTCAAGTTCTTCCTGACTGACAACCAGAGTCCCAGACTTCGGTTGCTCGAATAGACCTCGGGCAAACTGATACGGGTCCCTAAAGAATTTCTCTCGCTCCCTTTTGGTTCTACGTCTGTTGTTACAGAAACGCTCGGCGCGACAGAGGGCACTGTGTATGTTCTTTAAATGCAACCAAACTTCGTACAGCCCCTCCCGTTCGCTGCCTGTAGCGGCTTTGAACCGTTTTCTGAGGGCATTCTTGTCTGCCCGACACTTCAGAATGTCCCTCTGCCTCCTGCTAGTATTCTGCTTGGCACCCGGCTGTGCCTTTACTACTGTCCCGAACTCGCGGGTGCAGTGTTCATATATTACATCACCAAATTTAGTAAGCTTGTCGCCTAGCGACTTCTTGTTTAGAGTTTGTTTAAGTATCTCACATAATGTAGCCTCCAACTTACACCACACCACCTGATTCTGGAACGCACTTCTTCAGAAATCATCAAAGGTGCTCCTCCGCAGTCGACGTCATGGGCCTCTCCGGGCACGTGGGGTTCACCCTGCCCGTCGTACCCTGACGACTCAGAAACTACCACAGGAGTGGTAGTTTTGCGACGGCGTTTACTGTGTGAAGCACCCTCGCATTTCATTCTTCCGTCATGCGTTCTCAGACCATGCAACCCCGTGAAGCTTTTCCCACATGTACAGAGCCAGCCCGGACGTTGGGCGAGTATCTCAGTCTGGGGGCTAGCAAGATCGTCACCGAGGGTATCAATTGGATTGGGCCCTTCATTCTCTCCCCCTTTCGGAGGGCCCTGGGGGCATATTTCATTGTGGTTGTTCGAAATCGGAGGTATTATACTGTGTTAGGGGTGATCAACCCGGTCCACAGTCGACATCTGTCTCCAGATGTCAGTTTATCCCCCCGGCGATACCGGGGGGCCAGTCTTTCCATAGGTGTCAAAAGGACTTTCCCGATAGTCACCAGTCTTTGCTGGTAGTCTTGTGGGCTAGCCACGTACAATAGGAATAAACTCACAGGGAGCAAGTACAGCGGGGATCTACCAGTCGTCAGTAGAAATTATCCTTGTCGACACACGTTTCGGCCCACGATTCCTAGACGTATTCGGAGGTGGGCCCTCCTGAGTTCATGAAGCTCAGGGCTGGTTCCCTGCTGCACGGAATTACCGGATGGTGTTTTACTTTCGGCCAGAGACAAGACGACTTGGTGGTTTCGCAGAAGGTACTGTGAGATAAGAAGCCGCCGCGGCAGCTTAATTAAAGCAGTCAGCATGCCTGGACGACCGAGCGACAAGCTTACTTTGGTTTACCGGACACATGTTGGACTTTTATTAGCAGTTGGCAGAGGAACACTGGCAGACAATTCGGACACGATGGACTTTCAAAGGGATGAGAAACTCTTTTCCACTAGACACCCGGACCAGCTCACCGAGGCCCGTCCCCTACGTTGTTGCGCTGCGTCCAAAGCCAGCTAGAGGCCCTTTGGGCTGCCTCTCCCAGTTTTTTGAGTGTTCGTTTCCGTTCATTACCGTGCAATCCTAGTTCTTTCACCACATTGTAGAGCGAAGTGGAAACGAGGCCTCTCGCTCCCACTTCGACGGCAAATACCCGTACTGTGTAAGCCTCGTTTCTTCTCAGACCGGCTGCTAAATCACTGTACTTCTCGAGCTTGTACAAGTGATTCTCCTCCATACGCGACTCAAACGGGACGGTCAACTCAATCAGGATGAGCTGCCGTTTTTGCGCAGAATGGAGGACGATGTCCGGTCGCAGGCCGGTCTTACGAATCAACTCGGGGTACCGTTCATGGCCTGGCAGATCAACCGCCAGTAACCAGTCCCTCGCAGAGTCTAGCACAGATGGAGCGAATGCGTTTTGTTTGACCTTACCTTTTGGAATGATACTAGACTGCCGCCTCAATGAGTGATACTAGACTGACGCCAAACTGAGTGATACTAGACTGCCGCCTAACTGAGTGATACTAGACTGCCGCCTAACTGAGTGATACTAGACTGCCGCCTAACTGAGTGATACTATACTGCCGCCTAACTGAGAGATACTAGACTGCCGCCTAACTGAGTGATACTAGACTGCCGCCTGAGTTATACTAGACATATGCCTAACGGAATGATACTATAATTCAGTTTAACGGAGTGATCAAGAACTCCACACAACGGAGGTCTATAAGACTTTCACCAGGACCCGTTTGGAAAGAAAACGAAGATAAAGTTACAACCTTTCAACTTTCAACCGCAACAGATGTGGTGCCAAACTGTCATTCTTAAGTGTAGGGTTGCGGTGAGTTTCATAAAGTTTATGAAGGTAAGAATAAATTCTTATAGTTTCCTTCTGTGCCCAGAAGACTGCTACTTTGATGGACGCCAGAATTTAAATAATTCGTGTTTTATAATTGATTTGTATAGAAATCTCCTACTTTGGTCCTTTAGTTTGCCCTGTGCGTTGGTCATTTTTGAGCTTCTTTCTGTATTCTCATTCACAGGTACAAAATCTGTTTCCTATATTCTTAGTTTATCAATAGGTCACTTTAACGTCTGTTTATATTTGGGGATCAAAGGATGTTTCTTGGAGTAAAGCAGAAAATGGCATTTTGCCACTGCAGTTGAGAACAACGTCTGTTGTGACTGTAAAGTCCAATAGGGGTGTGGTAGTTTCTGCTAAGATTATGCAAAACGTCGATACCCTATCGTTCGGAGCATGGTGTCCGCCTCGAGTGCTAGAGGTTCTGGGTTCAATGCCCAGTAAGGGGGCTGGATTTTTTTCACGTGGAATTGGACTTGCTTAATTCTCCCTGGTCTCTAGGTAGTCAGGTCGGACGCCCGTGTGCATTGTTGCGCACGTAAAAAATGCCTGAACAGTTGGAAATCCAAAAGAGTAGAATAAAGGTGCTGCACGGGCAAAACCTGGAGTTAAAAATCTACCCAAAGTATTTTAGGATCCTCGCCGGTGAGACAGAGCCTGTGCACTGTGCTGAGCTTCTTCGGACTCAGACTCGGGTAATACTCGTGTGCCATGATGTTGATCTGTTGCTCAAATCCTCAAACCCCAAAACTCGTCCTAAGACTGGTTTTCTATCAGACGTCTCCTATGAACAGCTTTTTGCGTTTTCCCTATTCCAAACTGCGACAGTCCATCTCTCAATATCACATGAGTCGGTCTACAGCTGATCTATCAACTGGCTGGCTCTGCATCACTTGATGGTAAATTGATGTATGACAAGTAAGATATTGTGAGGGCTCTTTGGGAGCGAGTGATCAGTGTGGGGACGCTGATAGATCATTACGATCTAAGGAGAATGGCACTGCGAGGAGTTACCAGGGGGTCTGGCCGACGCTCAACACTCAGGAGAAATATGAGACGGATATAAAATCAGAGGGTTATTGGTACCATCCGAATTGAAACTCTACGCTTGCTGCTGAAGATGGGGACAGAACACTTGTGAGAGTGACCTGAGTGATGTGATGTCGATTCCTAATTCAACAATCAACATTCAAAATCTGCCGCTGATCTCTCACAAGTGTCTATGCCAATGTTCATATCTTGCAGGTAAGGTTTTGTTGTCTTTAAAACGTTGCTCTGGCAGAGATCTTATGGCTGCCTCCGTCCTCCATGCGGGAGACATGCCCTAACCATTGAAGGCGTCTTTGCTTCATTAGAAAGTACAACGCTTGCATTCCAGCTCTTTTGAGCACACTTTCATCGGGGACAACGTTTCGCTATTAATCTACTAAGAATGTCTGCCATACAGGGTATATAAATATAATTGAATCTTTTTTTTTTTTCTGTTGTTGTCGTGGAGCATACTGAGCCAGGAAGGATCATGCTCAGGACGCAAGCTTATATATTTATCTACGGAACATGTGTGTAGTAGGAATAGCAAAAGGAGGTTGAAAAGACAAAGGATGGTGAGGAATATGAGAAGGAAGAAAAAGAAAACACACGTTCGTCCGCGTTGTAAACGTTTAACACAAACTTACGCATGAGGTGGTTTCTGTCATCTCCTTGCAGATGTAGAGGACTGTCGTAATTATGATCAATGTCTTCAACATGTTGGGGCTCTGGCTGTTGTCTCCTGAGGGTGGTTGTCAACAGAATAAAATGATATCACCAAGAAAATCTTACGATAGAGACAATATCATAATCTTATCACAAGCTGACATGTCCCATCTTGCCTAACTCCTTGCATTCTTGGTCAAAGCCTGCCCTTGCTAAACGTTATCAAACATTTTGTATCTTGATTAGCTGAAATAATCCCAGTTGTTGAAGATGAATAGCGATCGGAAATCTAGTGTTCCTATTACCACAAATATTACCTGAATAGGCTTGTTTTACTGCCTTTGTTATACACCTTTTGCTGTGTAGGCAAGGGGTCTTTGAGCCTGATATTTTTGGCCGCATTGCTAGTGCTGTCGCCACGACTGTTCAGGTAAGGATTTTGTCTCCAAAAAAAAAAAAAAAAAATTATAAGCTCATCCGAGGATGGAAATCTGGGTCTCCCTCTTGGGAGCCCAGCGCTCTTAGTGTTCGGCCATCCGCTTCTTATAGACTTGTGTGAATTCCAGATTACTAAATTAACAACTGACACCATAGCACACCGTGTATACTCATAGGTGCTCCGTCTCCCGCAGCAAATGTTTTAAAGTGTGGAAGAAATCTGTTCCGTTACTTGTGTACATGTTACAGGACCATATGTTAACCTAATTATACTTGATGAGAAGCAATGTGTACTTGATGAAGAGCAATGCGTATTTGATGAGAAGCAATGTGTACATGACGAAAAGCAAAGTGTACTTGATGACAAGCAATGTGTACTTGACGAGAAGCAAAGTGTACTTGATGACAAGCAATGTGTACTTGACGCGAAGCAAAATGTACTTGACGAGAAGCAATGTGTACTTAATGAGAAGCCATTTGTACATGACGAGAAGCATGATGTGAGAATGTGTGCATGATGTGAGACAATGTGTACATGATGTGAGAATGTGTGCATGATGTGAGACAATGTCTACTTAATGAGAGGTAATGTGTACTTGATGTGAGACGATGTTTACTTGATGAGAGATAATGTGTACATGATGTGAGACAATGTACATGATGTGAGGCGATGTGTACATGATGCGAGACAATGTGTACATGATGTGAGACAATGTGTACATAATGTGAGACAATGTGTACATGATGTGAGTCAATGTGTACATGATGTGATACACTGTGTTCATGATGTGAGACAATGTGTACATGATGAAAGACCATGTGTACATAATGTAAGGCAATGTGTGCATGATGTGAAACAAGGTATACTTGATGTGAGACAATGTCTACTTAATGAGATATAATGTTTACTTGATGAGAGATTATGTGTACATGATGTGAAACAGTGTGTACATGATGAGAGACCATGTGTACATGATGTAATGTGATGTGTGCATGATGTGAGACAATGTGTACTTGATGAGAGATAGTGTGTACATAATGTGATGCAGTGTGTAAGTGATGTGAGGCAATGTGTACATGATGTGAAACAAGGTATACATGAAGTGAGACAATGTGTACATGATTTGAGACAATGTGTGCATGATGTGAAACAAGGTATACATGATGTTAGGCAATGTGTACGTAATGAGAGATAATGTTTACATGATACGAAGCAAAGTGTAAAGCATGAGAGACGATGTCTACATGATGTGTGACATTTACACACACACGCACACACTGACTCGAATATAATAAAGAATATCCGCATAATGAAATAGCTATTAAAATCTGAATGAAAAAAAAAACACACAAACACATTGACTACTTAACTGGTATCTAAATAGAAAACATACATAGCCACACATAAACACACAAAAACACTCCCGTACACACATATATTACCTAACTAGAATCTAAATAGAAAACATACATAGCTGCACATAAACACAAAAACACTCACATATACAAATAGAAATACTTACATGAATCTGAAAAATAAATTACATCCACAGAAATACATCATCATCAACCAGTAAATCCTTTACAGAACTTCGCTGTCCTCACTGCGCGCCGGAACGTATCCCTTTTCCTATCCAGTGCTCCGGCCCCATGTGCTTTCAATGCCAATGCATCTCAATGTCTTGTATCCATCTTCGCGATGATCGACCCCTGCCTCGCCTTCCACAAACTGCATCCTCCATCACTGTCTTTTCTAAGCCACAATGACATTTGATGTGGCCAAAGTACTTCAACATTCAGGATAAGATGCTGTTTATGAGCCAGTTCTCCTTGATGTTTAACAAGTGTAGAACGGCGATGCATTTTCCTCTTCTTGATTCATGGAATTTTTCTGTCATATTTTCTTTAAAAGCTCCAATCTTTTTATTTAGTGACTGAGCGTCCAGGACTCACAACCGTAAGTTGCCACAGGATAAATGCACGATCTCAAGTTTTTTACTGTAACCAATTTACAGGTCCTTTGCCATAAGTTATTTATGATGTTTAACCTCTGTGTTGCTAATGAAAGTCTTCACTCATACATCATCATCATCATCATCTGGTAATACTGCGTGTCGTTGGGTCACCAGTTTCTGTTGACTGTCTGATCAGCTCTCTCCACCTTTGGCGGTCAGTTGCGATGGACTTCATGGTTGCATGCCTGAGGCCTGTCCAGTCATTCAGGTTCTGTAACCAGGTCTGTCGTGGCTGCCTCTTCTCCTCTTTCCCTCTACTGCGCCCTGCAGTATTGTTTCTGAGAGGCTGTTAGATTTCATTACATGTCCATACCATTGCATTTATCGCCTTTTCACTGTAGTTAAAAGAGGTTCATAGTTGTCAATGTCCTGAACAATTTTATAACGAACCTCTTCGTTTGTAATGTGCTCTCTGAATGATATGCCAAGCATTTTTTTTTCTCTCTGAAATATGGCATGTCTAATGCTTGTATCTTTCTTTCACGTTCAGCTGTTAAGGTAAACACTCATACATAGTGGAATCTAAAAGGAAAATGCACACATAGATATACATACAGGAACTGAAGCATAAATTGCATCCACACTCAGACTTACTACAATCTAAACAAGAAAAAAACTCATAGACATACTGTAATCTAGAGAGAAAAGACACACACACACACGCGCGCGCACACCACACAAATACTAGATAATCTAAACAGAGAAAACATACACGCACACTCACATACTTACCTGAATCGAAAAAGAACAGAAAAGCGCACACACACACCCACACACTCTAATAAAGCAAGGACTATCTTCACCACCCCCCCCCCCCTTTTTTTTTTTTCATTTGTCCACGTCCTTTTCCCTCCCCCCCCCCCCCCCCCCCCCCCCCCCCCCCCCCCACCACACACACACAACGATGCAATCTAAAAAAAAACAGAAAACCCATACAAAATACTAACTTTACTCTCGATTCTGCTAGACATTACCGATGACTGCTGCGAGCTTTCAAGTAGGTCAAAAATAACCACACCTGTTATTTATGACTCGTCTCAGGTTTAATAGCCTATTGGGTTTTGATTGCTTAATTTGTTTGATTTAATTGAATTTGTATTTGAACAAAAATATATCTTACAAGCTAAGTTTTATGACGTTTCACAATTTCCTTTCACCTGTGTGGTCACTGGAAAAATGGCGCGTATCTATTGGTGATATTCTCCAGATGGGTGGGTGGTTGACAAGGCGTGGTTTATCTATAGGAGAGGGAAGCTGCGTGGTCTCGAGGTATGGTGTCCGCCTCCAGTGCTAGAGGTCCCTGGTTTATGCCCCAGTAAAGGCTGTGATCTGTTCTGTTCACATAGACTTCTAGTAATTTCCTCTCGTCTTTGGGTAGTAAGATCGGACGCCCGTGTGTGATTAAGCACGTAAAAAATCTCTTGGCAGTTGGAAATCGAAAAGAGTAGCCTAAATTTAGAGTTAAAAATATACCCAAAGTATTTTAGGATACTCACCGGTGCTACAGAGCTTCTGCGGATTCATACTTGAAGTCGAGTAGAACGAAGCACTTATGGGTTACTTACCCTTGTGCCATAATGTTGATCCGTTGTTCAAAACTTAAACCTGTCTATAAGGAGAGAAGACTTCAGAAATTAACAATATTCAAATAAGAAAAGCTGTAGTTTAATTTAAAGTGAATGGCCAAGACTAAGATGCATGCTGTATCTGACTAATCTAACTATAATGATTAATTTATTGGTTCAACATAACATGCCTAGCAATTGCAGGACAGCAAAGGTCACCAGCTTATGTAAATTATCGACACAACACGAACATATATGTTGGTGTGTTTGTGTATACAGCTGAACGGGTAGTTATCTCAGTGCTTTCAATGAGTTAGAAGAAGAAGATGATTCTGATCAAGAGACTACACGAACTTCTAGTCAAAAGAGGTTCTGGCAAACAAAAACACTTTACAGGTAGTCAAAGAAGAATAGTAAGCCAACACAGAAATTGAGTAATCAGTTGCTACACACTAAGGGATATACTGAAGATGGGAACTAAGCACTTATGAACTTGTCCGACGTGCAGTGAGGATAATTTGCCCATTTCCTAACTAACTTTACCCGTAGTTAGTGTTCTTTGGATATTTTCTCTGGGGAAATGAGCAATGTTAGGAAATGAACAGGCCGACAGATTGGCTGGGGAAATGAGCAATGTTAGGAAATGAACAGGCAGACAGATTAAATGGGGAAATGAGCAATGTTAGGAAATGAACAGGCCGACAGATTGGCTGGGGAAATGAGCAATGTTAGGAAATGAACAGGCCGACAGATTGGCTGGGGAAATGAGCAATGTTAGGAAATGAACAGGCAGACAGATTGGCTGGGGAAATGAGCAATGTTAGGAAATGAACAGGCAGACAGATTGGATGGGGAAATGAGCAATGTTAGGAAATGAACAGGCCGACAGATTGGATGGGGAAATGAGCAATGTTAGGAAATGAACAGGCAGACAGATTGGCTGGGGAAATGAGCAATGTTAGGAAATAAACAGGCAGACAGATTGGCTGGGGAAATGAGCAATGTTAGGAAATGAACAGGCCGACAGATTGGCTGGGGAAATGAGCAATGTTAGGAAATTAACAGGCCGACAGATTGGCTGGGGAAATGAGCAATGTTAGGAAATTAACAGGCAGACAGATTGGATGGGGAAATGAGCAATGTTAGGAAATGAACAGGCCGACAGATTGGATGGGGAAATGAGCAATGTTAGGAAATGAACAGGCAGACAGATTGGCTGGGGAAATGAGCAATGTTAGGAAATGAACAGGCAGACAGATTGGCTGGGGAAATGAGCAATGTTAGGAAATGAACAGGCCGACAGATTGGCTGGGGAAATGAGCAATGTTAGGAAATTAACAGGCAGACAGATTGGCTGGGGAAATGAGCAATGTTAGGAAATTAACAGGCAGACAGATTGGCTGGGGAAATGAGCAATGTTAGGAAATGAACAGGCCGACAGATTGGCTGGGGAAATGAGCAATGTTAAGAAATGAACAGGCAGACAGATTGGCTAGGGAAATGAGCAATGTTATGAAATGAACAGACCGACAGATTGGCTAGGAAAATGAGCAATGTTAGGAAATGAACAGACAGACAGATTGGCTGGGGAAATGAGCAATGTTAGGAAATGAACAGGCCGACAGATTGGCTGGGGAAATGAGCAATGTTAGGAAATGAACAGGCAGACAGATTGGCTGGGGAAATAAGCAATGTTAGGAAATGAACAGGCAGACAGATTGGCTGGGGAAATGAGCAATGTTAGGAAATGAACAGGCAGACAGATTGGCTGGGGAAATGAGCAATGTTAGGAAATGAACAGGCCGACAGATTGGCTGGGGAAATGAGCAATGTTAGGAAATGAACAGGCAGACAGATTGGCTGGGGAAATGAGCAATGTTAGGAAATGAACAGGCCGTCAGATTGGCTGGGGAAATGAGCAATGTTAGGAAATGAACAGGCAGACAGATTGGCTGGGGAAATGAGCAATGTTAGGAAATGAACAGGCCGACAGATTGGCTGGGGAAATGAGCAATGTTAGGAAATGAACAGGCAGGCTGGGGAAATGAGCAATGTTAGGAAATGAACAGGCAGACAGATTGGCTGGGGAAATGAACAATGTTAGGAAATGAACATGCAGACAGACTGGCTGGGGAAATGAGCAATGTTAGGAAATGAACAGGCAGACAGATTGGCTGGTCCTCAGTCAATGGTTGGGGAATCAATAGATAACAAGCAAGATGTTGTCACGGTTCTTTGCTCCTTTTTCTTGATCTTTTCTATCTTTAAATAATTTGGAATCAAGTGAACAATGCGGAGGCAGAAATCGATGATTGCGGTCTGGAGAGAATGGTCCAGCCAGATATGACAGCTGGGATTTAGCCACATTCTACATTCAGAGGAAAGTCAAGGCGGACATAAAATTAAACGGCTAGAGAGAAAGAGAGAGAGAGAGAGAGAGAGAGAGAGAGAGAGAGATAGAGAGAGGGAGAAAGAGCGTGAGTTAGAGGGAAAGAGTGTGACGGCGAGAAAGGGCAAGCGTGAGAGAGACAGTGAAAGAGTTAGAGAGATGGGATGGAAAGAGACAGAGAGAGAGAGAGAGAGAGATGGATGAGAGACTGAGAAAAGGTTTATGATAGAGGGAAACAAATCGAGAGAAAGAGTGAGTGAGAGAGAGAGAGAGAGAGAGAGAGAGAGAGAGAGAGAGAGAGAGGGAGCCAAGGATATAGTGAGATTGTAACTGAGAGATTGAGAGAAAATTAAATATTGCGAGACAGGGCGCTAGAGGTAGAGAAACTGAGAGAGAGAGAGAGAGAGAAAGAGAGAGAGAGAGAGAGAGAGAGAGAGAGAGAGAGAGAGAGAGAGAGAGAGAGCAAGACTGTGAAATAGCGAGATAATAAGAACAAACGACTGTTTCCAGTTTAGGTAGACGTGGGAGGAGCTACACCTTCAGGCCTGACTTACACGACCTACAAGCAAGCGTAGAGTTCCATTGGAACTATGGGGGTGGCGTGGCCTTGAGAGATGGAGTCCGCCTCAAGTGCTGAAACTCCCGGATTCAAGCGGTTAAGCCCTGGTAAAGGCTGGGGTTTTTTGTTTTACGTGGACTTCTAGTAATTTCCCCTGGTCTCTGGGTAGTAAGATCGGACGTCCGTGTGTATTGTTTCTTGAAAAGAGTAGCTTAACGGCTCTGCCCAGACACAATTTGAAGTTAAAAATCTACACAAAGTGTTTCAGGATCCTCGCCGGTGCTACGGACTTCGTACACTACGCTGATATTCTTCGGACCCAGGCTTGAGTTAGAAGTAGAACGGATCACGTATGGGTTACCTTTGTGCTATGATGTTGATCCGTTGTTCAAACCTTAACCTAAACGTAAGTTTACAATTAGGACTACATTACTGGACTTGTGTAAATAATTTTAGAAAAACTGAGGGGGAAGGGTGTGCATAACTGGTTGTAACTGAAGTCCCTGCCTCAAGCAAGAGCATTTTAGAGAATACAATACTTACAAACCTACAGCAGACGGGGTCAGTTTTGGTGTTGTTCGTCCATTACTGGTTCATGAAGCTCCACCCTGGCTTTTGCCAGGGGCCGCAATATAGGCAGGCCACAAATATGGCCAATTGTCTGAACGCGGTTTCTGGGACCTCTCCACGGCGATCCTCATCCGCATGGTGACACTTTGTGTCATCGGGTGTTTATCGCTTGTGTGATGTCCTAGTGGGGTAGAAAGTCAGTCAGTCAGTCGTCCATTACTAGTGATTAGAACCAAGCTTTCTTTCATTCGTCATGAAATATTATAAATATCCTTGAGTCCGGACAGAGTCGGGCTTTAAAAAAAAATAATAACCTTGGCTCCCAGGTCGGCCCAGCCTTGAGTGGGTACCGGGTGCAGTCCCAGGAAGTAAAGGTGGCCGGTGTGATGCTGACCACATCACCCATTTTGTGGTGATTTGTCCATAAAATATAGATCTAGCCCTATACACATAAAGTCGTGGAAAAGAATCCATTACTGTGAGTCCGGTGGTGACTCATGAGCCCAATGTGGACCAGGAAAGATTTACGACAATGAGGGCAGAAAATAGAACTCATCAAGTAAGGGGCTTGTTGTATGAATAAACTCTTTTTTCCGGATATACAAAAACTTCTAGCCTACAAATAAATGTAGATTGCCTCTTTCTTCTTGTTCTCTTCTTCGATCCTTCTGTCAGAAAACTTATATCAGCAGGCCGGTAGCCTATATGAAAGCTATCGTGCAGTCCATATCCTCTGGTGTACCATACAGCTTTGTCTTTATTGTGGTTGGAACAGGCCAGATTGCATCTCTGTTGTCAGCATACAGTTGACATTGTTGGAGTATATGCTCAGCATTTTCGGGTGAAACGTTGCAGGGACACATCTCCGTGTTTTCTACACCGACAGGTTTGAACATATGTTGACGAAGTCTGTTGTGCCCAGTCCTTAGTGTAAATATAATACACTGTTCCTCTCTAGAGAGGCGATAAAGCGAGTCTTAGAGAGAGAATCTGATGTGTTTATCTAGCCACCTTTCTTGGATACTAGATTGAATTATTGTTTTCGTTTCTTGGTAATCAGTTAGTTAGTTAGTTAGTTAGTTAGTTAGTTAGTTGGGTTATCGTCATTGCACTCCGGACATGTCCATAGGTGCTCAGATCCTCCCCTCAGTATGAACCCCAACGTCCGATGGCTAATAGTACCAGTTCTATGTTGATTAACAAGTCTTCTGACGTGTCCGGTGTGCGTCTCGTTTTTTGCTGTGCCGATCTTAATTCCCAAGTCTGCCATTCTGGCGAGTGATGTGGATTCACTGCCACCAAAGTCCTCTATCCTTCCCATTTCTCTGAGGGCATTGATTTGGTATCAGTTCTCTTCATGAGCCGGTTTCCTTCAAGACGTCTTCATTACTCTTTTTATCTGTCCAGGGTATTCTCATTATCATCATGGAGCAGGTCCTTTGCAGAACGTCGCTCTCATCACAGTCAGCCTGAAAAAAACTCGGTCTCTCGCCAGTTCTCCCGCCTCATCAACTATCACAGCAAACTGTTTATGAATTAACTGTTTTTAAATATGTAATCAGTCTGGTTCATAAATTTATTTCCAGGGCTTTTTCAAATCCATAGGCGTCTAGGATTTTGTTTAAAGTGACTAATTTCAATCATCATTTGATGTGTCCAAAGTCCATTCATCCAGTTTTTCTTCTCTCTCATTTCTCTGCCAAAGACCATAACCGCCTGGAATATCTTTATGCTTTTCTTGCCTAAACTTTGCATTAAAGTCACCTAGCCCTATAATGTGATGTGACTGGCCGAAAGGTTAGAACAATGGGCTCTCAAGCGGCAGACCCGTGTTCGAATCCTCGGTAAGGCTGTGGGTTTTTTGTTTCTTTCGGGGGCAAAATAAAAAACCTCTTCTGCATCTTTTGTGACGACAGCAATAGCTAACGGCCGTAGAAACTCAGGCTCAAAGACCCCCCCCCCCCCTGTCTACACCGCAAAAAGGCAGTAATTGACAGTTTTGGGCAGCCCTACAGTTGTTCTCCCTGGTTTTACACTGTGCTAAAACAATGTCCAGTTGTTTATAAACATTTGTATTTATCATACCTATTTTATTTATCATATGTTTTCCTATTTAAATTTCTTACATCCACTGGCTCTGCACCACTTGGTGGAATACTGATGCAAGATAAGGCAGACGTGGTTAGTGCCTTGTGGAAGAGCGTGTACAGTTCGGAGGAGCAAATGGATCACCATAGTCTGGTGAGATGGATGCAGAAGGGTAAAGGGGAGGGGGTAAGGAGAGTTCTGGCAGATGCTCAGAGGAAAGACAAAACTCACGTTTAATCAGAATGCTTCTGGTACCATTAGTATCGGAACTCTTCACTGGCTGCTGAGGATGGAGACAGCGCTTATGAGAATGGCCTGAATGCTGTGATGTCGGTTCTTGAATTAGCTCAACTCAGTTCAACTCATTTCTAACTGGCAAATGTGCTGCGTCTGTATATCAATCTATTTCTTTCACCGGTGACAGTTTGTAGTACGTGTCCGCTTGCTTTAGCAATAGAGGCTGAATGGTCTCCAGGCGTGATATCAGCCTCGAATGATAGAGGTCCTGGGTACAGGCCCCGGTAAATGCTGAGATTTTTTAAAAGTGAACTTCTAGTAATCTCCCCTTGTCTCTGGGTAGTGAGATCGGACGCCCATGTATATTGTTGCGTACAAAGAAAATCCCTCGGCAGTTGGAAATCAAAAAGCGTAGTCTAACAGAGCTGTCCGGGCGAAATTTGAAGAATCTACCCAAAATATTTCAGGATCCTTGCTGTGACGAGCTGGTCTGGACATCTGTTTCTGTCCTATTAAAGATTGCTTTGTTTAGATAATATTATTACCAAAGTTCTAAACATTTTCCTATTGCTTTTAATTAGCAGAGTAACGCTTAATTAATTAAGAAATTTTCTTACCTTTTTCTTAATGCTTTATTGTAGCAAAATTATAATTAAATAGTTACAAGTTAAAAAGGCGATTGGGTAGTGAAAGGGGTAACGACGAGTAACTTCCCCCTTGGTAGGACTCTCCACTTTCATTTTCATTCCAGGCACATTTGGGGGAGTCAAGATTTTGTTCTCCCCAATTGACACAGTTCAGTTAGTTCTGTTGTCTTGTTGCCTGTGTTTGAATTCCCTACCAGGGGTGAGTTTATAATAATTAAGTTTAATTTGATGTATTGCTGCTTATTCCTCTGAATTAATTTCACAGGTTAAATTCTGAAATTTGATGCCCACATGGCTTAAAAACCATGATAAATTTCTTTATCCTTACTAACCACGTTTATGATCTAGTATGTACATGTATGCAAACATATGATCTATTTGATTATTTAATTAATGTTTATTTGCTACTAGAAACGTGCATTGGTATTTTCAATTATTATACTTAAATTAATTAAGTGATAATTATGTCCTCATGTAAAATCTCAGCCAGTTCCTGTTTCCAGCTTAGACAATTAAAAATAGGAATGAAGTGTATATCCATTATACCTAATCCCTTCTAAGTTGATTTTTACCTCATGGTGAAATTAGCTTGATAAATTACTGTCTTGCTTTAATTTAGATTTAGTCCAGATAATTCTGACACTAGTTGAAGAGCTTGGAAAGTGAATACCACAGTGAGGCTGAATTTAATATTCACACTGTCAGAGAAGAAGAAAGATGTATGGCACATGCTTGTAATTATTATTGTTGTATATATATTTCCCCCATTACTAGGAATATTTCAGTACTGCAGCAGGTGGCCTTACAATTGTAATAATTATATTTCAACCTTTACAACGTTTAAACTCTACTGAATAAGATGTTATCACACAGGTGGATTTAGATTTAAACTGGAGTGAGTGTTGTATATTTTATGTTAATACTGTGACAGATGGAAAGCCAATTGTCATCTATGATTGTATTCTGACATCAATCCCAGCACCCAGTTATACTGATGGAGATATGTTAATCCCATTTATTTTCAAACAGTGCAAAGCACCTGTTATGAGTTCCTGGTCTTGGTAAACTCACTCCCTGTTTCTCATTCTTTGTGATGTGAACCCATGTGGTTAAAATGAGAATATTGTGAAATATGACTGTGTATGACTGTGTGTGTAAGCATGTTAACCCTTCAAAGGAGTACTAGTGTGCAGACATCAGAACAGTTTACACTGAGGAATGTCCTTTCTTTTTGTGTGCAGTAAACTCTTGTTCTTAAGAGTGTTCATGAAACTGGTTTCCTAAATATTTCCCCATCAGGATTATGGACCCTGTTCTGTATACATTCCCATTCTATACCAGTAGAATGTGAACACCTGTTACTATCCTACTCCATATATATATGTGTGTGTAGTGTAACAGTATTTAAAGACTGGAGGTATTGTTGTCTCCAGTTAGAACCTTCCTGACTGTTTGTATAAGGACTGTTCTATTGTTCTAGTTCCAGATAGTACTTACAGGTGGGAGTTCCAGATGTAAATCCTATTATCCTGGAAGATTCGGTCTGCCTGATGTGTCAACGAGGCTTAGCCAGAAGCTGACATAAGCTACAGCTAAGTGGACAGTTGACCACTAACCTTTATAACCGGATTTTATCCACAGCCATTTAGTTATCATTTGAATTTATATTGAATTGAAAATCCTAATATATGTAGTTTTAATGTTCTTACAGTTTTCTGAAGTGTCATTTTAACTGTAAGTGTGTCAGTGAACAAAAGCTAGTATAACTTTAATACATTTAAATATACAATTAATTACAGTAGGGAATAAGATGTGGGCAAACCCCGAATCCTCTCATTTAACCAGCAAGGCTGGGGTTACTATAAGACTTTATGATGTTTCACTGTTTGTAGTTCCCTCTGTAAAGTGCACATAGTGCAGTCGCTAGTAAAAAGCGAAGTTACCCACCACACTCGCCGGTGATACGGAGTTGGTGCACTGCGCTGAGCAACATCGGACTCAGACTTGAGTTAGTTGTAGAACGAAGCACCTTTGTGTTACTACCCTTGTGCCATGATGTTGATCCGTTGTTCGAACCTCAAACCTTGCTTTAGCAATACCAATTATTGAATGCACTATCACGTATAAATTGTATACGGCTCTATAATTATAACCACACAAAGACCCTACGAATAAACTAGTCGATAAAGGGGCCACTACTAAACTAAAGCCATACAATATACAACATCTGGCGACATTAGTCTCAGACATGGAGCTATTTAGCATATACTATAGGTTTAGTTTCATTTATCGGTGTCATTTCACATTGCCTTTCTGACAAGTCTGTTCATCCTTTAAGTTTTTGGTAAGTCTGATTATCTTTTAACTTTCTGGTAAGTCTGTATATCTTTTAACTTTCTGGTAAGTCTGTATATCTTTTAACTTTCTGGTAAGTCTGTATATCTTTTAACTCAGGTCTACCTATCACTGTACATTTCGTAAAACATGATATTTGTTGATAAAAAAAAAAAAAAAACTTAAGCTAGCAATTATGAATATTTCAGAATTGAAACAAAACACCGCGATGTTAATATAGTGTGTGGTGTGTGTGTGTGTGTGTGTGTGTGTGTGTGTGTGAATATATATATATATATATATATATATATATATATATATATATATATATATATATATATATACATATATATATATATATGGTTGTAATGATAATGTAAATATAACAGATAAACCTATGTGAAGATTACAGTATATTTTATTAATGTGAAGATTATATGTTATAGCAATGTCAAGATTATATATATATAATCTAATTGTGTGAAGTTTTTAGATGCATTAGAAAATTGTGAAGATTATTGCTATTTGAAAACAATATGAATATTATAGATACATTCTAAATATGTGAAGAGTTTTGATATATTATAACAAAGTAAAGATTATAGATATATTACAACAATGTGAAGCAAATTGAGTTAGTATAATAGTTTAAGATAATATAACTATTATGAAGAAATACACGTATTATAAATTGGAAAGAGAATAGATTTATTATTATAACATAAAAATGAAATTTTTATAGGTTAAAAAAAAAAAAAACAGAACTTCTTAGGCCATTGGTGCCCCAGGCAGTTTTTGAACTAACCAAAGGGCACACAATAATGAACTCGTCAGCATAAAAACCGGCCGTGTTTACTTTCCATGTTTTTTCCGTTGCCCATTCTGTGTAAGGGGAACATTGTGTACATGTTGGGTTCAAGTAACGTTTTCTGTCTCTTGTTTCTCTCTTTCGCCGCTCTCTGCATTGAGAAACTGATCTTAACACAAACCTCATAGAGAGTGCTGCAGCCTATGCAACAGACATTCTCTTTCTCGGAATGAAAACGTAAATGCAAGACAACGCAGAAAGCAAAAAACAGAGCGGGACACACCCGTAACTTTCAGGATACTCGACCAGCCCAACAACTTGTGAATAAAAAGGGTACTACTCTATTTAGGTAGGCGGGAGGGATGGGGTGGAAGGAATTGACTTGAACCTAACCTGATAATCATTTCTGTTATCCACATTTTTTTCCTTCTGAATTCTTTTTTTTTTTTCTTTCTCCTGCATAGTTGTTTTCAGGGCTTTTAAATGCGAATCTGTGGCGCCGTAGTTGATTAGTTCCTTCGGCTGTTAACCAACAGGTTAGTGGTTCAAGCCCACCCAGGGACTTGACTGACATTGCTGATAATATGTGGCCAAGCCATTTGCTCTCTGAATTTCTCGTGTTTGTTCATGGCAGTGTCTTTACATTTATGAATGCAAGTTTTAGAAAGACCTCTGGGAAGTCGTCGAATGAGCTACGGCGTTCGTGTTTGTGCACCGCTTTAAGCAGACGGCTAGCCGTTCTGCGGAAAGAGACTGAGCCATATGGAATCGAAGTGGTGAAATGAAACTGATACCCTCAACTATAACCTTTAACTTTAGGATACGGGGCAACTATTATGCAATGTGGCTCTAGGGTTTATTTAAACTCATCACATTGCTGTACTGAAGTTCTTAGTTAAATAAAGTTACTGTGAACATACCAGACGACAAACACGCCCCTCAGCAGTTATTAATCTTTTTTGGCTGTTCCAACAGTTGCTCTGTCCAGTCGTTCATCTGTGTTCTTGTATCAGCTACACCTGGCTCATTTATAGCAACAGATCCAACGATCTAACCCTTGGATTCTCTCTGCTGTTATCTTTCGGACCATACATCTGGATTAGGCTAATATCTTGTTCCTGGTACCTGCACACAGCCGATACTTGCAGTCAGTAGAAATTTATTCTTCATCTCGAGCAATTACACGTGGTCAGACAGTCCACATTCTTCTCGGCTGTTCCGCTGCATTCGACAGCACACATTCACGTCCAAACTTCAACTGACTCTCTCTCGTCTCTCAGTTCAAACCTTCCGCTCAAGTCTCACGCTTTCCACGTATCTCTATTCACCCGACACGGGATACCCGAGACATGCTTTCTTAACTTTCCTTTTGTTTCACTGGCCCTCTGGCATCTCCCAATCGGAACCTTTCTGGGATTTACCCGGGATTTCATCTCATTACATGTAACATTTCCAGCATAGCTGACACGTAAGGGATACATTTATTTTAGTTAGTTGCGGGTCCTTTACAGGACATTGCAGAACTAACCCCAGCATTTTTTTTTTTAGCTGTTGTGATTCTTCTTGGCAAATTTACGTCCATTAGTTTGCCATTGCAATCCATATGGTCGGCTTCTCGCTACCACTGTCGAAACCAACGCAAGGCTTAAGGGACGCAGTTGGGATCAAACGAGGTACTACGCATTATGAAGCGCGTTCACAACGCCTAAGCCACAGACACCGACTACGGGACAATTATCTAATACATGATCATTGATAGGATAGTCGCCGTGGTGTAGCGGCTAGACGCTCGCCTGGGAATTAGAAGGTAGTGAGTTCAGGTCCTGACGGAACCTAATATTTTTTTTTAATGACCTAGGCTCCCAGGTCGACCAGCCTTGAGTACAAGGGTGCAGTCCTGGAAAGTAAAGGCGGCCAGCGTGATGCTGACTACATCACCCATCTTGTGCCGTTAAATATATATAAATATAAGGCCAGCCCTATATGCCCTATACATCTAGAGGCCTGGTAAAGAATCCTTTTACTTTACTTTACTTAGTTCACAGAATACAGTTTTTAATGTTGGTATTTCACAGAAGGAGTGCAAACCTCCATATTACACTTGTGATGGATCCGATGAGTGCTGTGAAAACTACCAATGTTACACACTTACGCCCTTGGACTCCAAACGTTGTCAGTATAAAAGAGAAAAGTAAGCTGTAGACTGTTGACACCATGTCGAGCCTACCTCTTTATATCTTTGAAATATACAATAATATTTGACCTTATTTATGATTCCTTTTTAAATGTGCAAACAAATATATTTCATAAGTTTCTATGTAGACAACCTCATCATCATCACGTAGCAGGTCCTTTGCAGAACGTCGCTCTTATCACAGTCTGCCTGAAAGAAACTCGGTCTCTTGCCAGTTTCTCCCGCCTCATGAACTTTCACACTCAAGGAGTCACTTATATCCTGTGGCCATCTTCGTGTCGGTCAGCCCCTGCCCCTCCTTCCTGGTACCATGTTCTGCTCTATAATTTTTTTTTGCAATTCGTCGTGGCGCTTGATATGACCAAAATATTTCAGCTTTCGAGAAAGGATGCTGTTTATTAGCCAATCTTCCTTGATGTTCAGATCTTTTAGGATGTCAATATTTCTCATCTTCTTTGTCCAAGATATTCTAAGAATCTTTCTAATCTTTCTATAGCATTTCAGCTCGAAAGCCCCAATTCTCTTTCTTAAGGACTGGGCACGGCCATCTTTAGATATAAATGGAGAAGGCCGTTGACTGAGAGATAGTCCACGACTCACATCCGTATGTAGCCACAGGGAAGATGCATGCTCTCAAAATTCTAATTTTTATATCCTTGCTGGTACTTACACATAGACAACCTAGTATTTCCTTTTATTGTAAATATGTTATAGGCAAACTGTTGCTTGTCGCTGCTGAATATACAAAACCAGTGGCTGAGTGTCTGAACAGTTTCTGTTTGCGTTTCCATTTTGTGTGGAATTTCCTTCAAGTTGGCAATTTCGTTTATGCATGGAGCGACACTGTGAGAGTGGAGCAACTATGGGTTGACCCGTTTGCTATGAAGCTGAAATTAAGATTACAAAGATTATCAAGATATAGACATGCTCTTCGCCATTTCCAGATTTTTTGATTTAGATAATTGAGACATATTCCTGTTGTTAGATATGGTTTTACCATTAGGTGCTAGGCAAGGTTAACTTAGCGTTTATTTTCCTTGCACCGATAAAGTTTTTTTTTTAAATCGTCCAGCCATTCTCATTGAAATTTCAGTGTATAAAAGTAATACTAAAAATAATGTATAATCAAGTCAATAGTCGTTCATGGTTACTTGATTCCTTTTTCAGAAAGATCATATGCATTTTGATCACAGTTTACACAATCTATATTCACACAGAAAGATTTGAAATCAAACGTTTGTCATCAAAGTTGGCACATAAATCTAAAAAGTCCCTGACAGCTTTGAAGCCACACGTTTGTCGTCACTGTAGGCACATAAATCTATAAAGTTACTGACAGCTTTGAAGTCAGTCCTTTGTCATCACAGCATACCCATACATCTATACTGACACTGACAGACTTGAAGTGATTCGTGTGTGGTCATAGTATACAAACATAAATCTATATTCTCACTGAAAGATTTGAAGTCAACCGTTTGTCATCTCAGGAAGCAAGTAAATCTATTTAATAAATCTATATACTCACTAAAACATTTGTAGTCAACCTTTTGTCATCACAGTATACACATAAATCTATATACTCACTGAAAAATTAGAAGTGAACCGTTTGTCCTCAAAGTATGCACATAATACACAATATTCGCACCCTGACAATCGTGTTCTTTTTCAAACAGCAGTGAATGACTCAAGGTACCTTTAACTCTTTGAGTCCCAAGAAAAGCATCATACGTTCATATTTTCCTACCTAGAAGCCCAATGAACGCATAATGCGCCGATTTATTACTTTCTTTACTATCCACTGGGCCTGTGATGCTAAACCCCCTGGGACTTAAAGAGTAGGGAGCATTATGCATTATACCCATTGTTGCATATATGCATTTCGCGACATGCTTGTAAAAAATAAATTGATCTATTCTCACCCCACCCACCAAGGGGAAAAGGAAATGGGGTGTGGTGGGAGCGAGCAGAACATACGGGGAGACTGTACAGACACAGACAGAAGTCGTAATTGTAACAGACTCTGAAAGTATGCTGAGAAAGGTGAAGACAGGTATGCTTCGAGCAGAGTGGCAAGCTTCACTCGAAATATCACGAGTAGTGAGCATACGTCGGATCTTTTCTCCTGGTCATGCCGGCGTGGTGGGTAATGAACAGGCAGACAGATTGGCTGCATCTGCACCACTGGGTGGTGAACTGATGCATGACAGAGCAGATGTTGTCAAGGCCTTTTGGGAACAAGTGAAGGGATCAGTAGAGAAACAAGATTATTATGGCCTGGAGAGAATGAGGCCCCTGAGTGTAACCAGAGGGTTTGGCAGACTCGCTACACTCAGAGGAAAGGCGAGACGGACCTATAACCAGACTGTGACCGGTACCATCAGTATTGGAACTAATGACGGAGCACGCATGGGGATGCCCCGAGTGCTGTGATGTCAAGATTCTCACTTAACTAACTAACTAACTAACTAACTAACTAACTAACTAACTAACTAACTAACTAACTAACTAACTAACTAACTAACTAACTAACTAACTAACTAACTAACTAACTAACTAACTACTAACTAACTAACTAACTAACTAACTAACTAACTAACTAACTAACTAACTAACTAACTAACTAACTAACTAACTAACTAACTAACTACTTACACTAACTAACTAACTAACTAACTACTAACTAACTAAACTAACTAACTAACTAACTAACTAAACTAACTAAAGCAACTAACAACCAACCAACCAACCACCAACCAACCAAACCAACCACTACCAACACAACTAACTAACTAACTAACTAACTAACTAACTAACTAAACTAACTAACTAACTAACTAACTAACTAACTAACTAACTAACTAACTAACTAACTAACTAACTAACTAACTAACTAACTAACTAACTAACTAACTAACTAACTAACTAACTAGCACAGAAGAGCAAATGGAAATTACAGTAATTTTTAACTAATTCAATCTCTCTAGATGAGGTGGCGTGCAGTTCCAGCCATTGTCAAGGACGTTTATTGAGAATCATCAGGCCACCTTCAGGAGTACCCCCATACACACATATTACAGTTATCAGAGATGAAGTGTCGTAACCGCATCAACGTCTGCTACAGCTTTGATTGTTATCTACAGATTAACCAAGGAGAAGACGTAATTAGGATAAGAAAAAGTTAATTATTAGCAATGGCGTTATCATTGTTTATTTTCTGATCTTGTGTGTGTGTGTGGGTGTGTTTGTGTGTGTTTGTATGTATGTATATGTTAACATACACATAAGCTAATGAAAGTAGATATCTATATACAACAATAAGAAAGAACTTCATGACATCTGGAAAGATCAGTGGGAAAAGACCAAGAGAGATGATGCTGGAAGGGGGAGGGGGCGGGGGGCTGAAATGTTGGTATAGAGGGATATCATCAAGAGAGCAGTTCCAGACAACCTGGGATCGTGATCGGTGGAGCCGCATAAGCCAACTGGCAGGGTGCATGATGATGATGATGTATTACCATATCAATTAACCAAGTACATAGCCATAATTTTAATAATTTAAAAGTAGAAAGACACACTGTCCCACTTAGACACTTACGTGAACATACTTTATATTGAGAGCTGGTGTGCTGCTGCGGCTAGACACTCGCCTATGGACTGGAAGATTTGGGTTTGGGTCCTGTCGAGGCCACACGTTTTTCAATAATATCTTTACTTCTCGGTAAGACCCAGCCTTGAATTGGTACCAGGTACAGTGGTGGGAAGTAAAGGCGGCCAGCTTGACGCCGACCACATCACTCACCAAGTTCCGATTGGTCTGCAAAATATAGATCCAGCCCTTTTATTTTAACTTTATTTATTTTAGTAAGTTGCGTATTCTTTACGACACGTTGCAAAAGCACGGCTAGCTTTAGCTGACGGGCCGTGCTGCTGACGTCACTGCGTCAGGCTAACGATGCATTAACGCAGCGGTTCTCAAACAAGAAATTAACTATTTTTAACAGTGGCGAGGAAAAACAATTCAAATGTCAACATGTAAGCATCTACAGGCCTTCTTTAATAATTTCACAGATTTTTTCTTGATTATTGCTGCGGCAGCCCTGGCATACGCTCATGGCACCCCATGGTGCCCTAGCATCCAGTTTGAGAACAGCTGATTTATAGCATCGTTAGCCCACCCCTGTGACGTCAGCAGCACGGCCCGCGCATTTGTTTTCGCTCTTGTGGTTTCTCCTTTTACGTTGAGAGTTTGCCATTGCCTCAAAACGGTCAGCTGTTGATACCACTAGTGAAATAACGCACCAATACTCCTAACATTGAACGCTTCGATTTGTAATGCCGGAATGCCAGGTTCGATCCCAGCTGCGGGCAATGCGCCTTGCGTTGGTTTCGACAGAGGTATCAAGAAAGCCGACCGTCCAGAGGCATGGCAAACTACTGGATGTAACTTGCCTAGAGAAACCACACAACAGCCAGGGGCTGTTGGGGTTGGTTCTGCAACGTCCTGTAAAGGATACGCAACTAACTTAACTCCTAACCCTAAAGTCACTGGAGAGGGGGGGGGGGTGGGGATGTTTTAGAAAATATTCCGCAGCGAGTAGCATGGAATGGAATTCAGTGGACCCTACAAAACAAAAATCAAATTTGTCGTCTGTCTAACTCATAGAATTAGATGAAATAGTTATTAAATAAACTGGGTGCGAGATCACAACAGGTAGGTTTTAAAAAAAAAACCATTAAAGGAAAGACAAAGATAAAGAGAATACTTCAGGCAAATAATGGTACCCCACTTTAATACGTGGACTCGTACAACTTTTTTGGGCACTAATGGGAAACTGAAAGAGATATTAGAATATGACTGCATGCCACATGACAATTTTACAGATGTGGGCCTTTGTGTCTACTGTTGCGCCCTCTACCTTTATAATTGTTCTAATAAGCAACCCGTGGTGGAGAGGGTCTGGACAAATGGAAAATCTGTTTTGTGTCTCTATGATTCCGGGCTTAGCTATTCAGCAGTTTGTCCCCTTTTTATCGTGTAACGTGGTTAGTATACAGTTGAATTAATTGAGCTTTAGTGTGTTACATTGGATGTTCAATCCTTGAACTTGCCTATTGCTAGGATTAAGGTCAAATCTAAATATTTCTACGGGATAATTGATGCTGCTGTCTTAGAAAACTGTACATTCCCCTTGATTTTAGGTGCAACCCATGTGTTTTTGCCAGAGCTCGCTAAACCACCAGAGCATAACGCTGTGGTGACCACCAGGGTACAATATGAGAGTGCTTCTAAAGATTCCTCTCATGTAAATGCCTTGCCTAGGGAAATCAAAGTGGCCCGTAATAATAAACCCACCCTTAAGGCATGCTTTAGAAAAAAAAAAATTCAAGAAATGTAATATTCCTTATGGGACAGGGATTATAAATATACTGAACTTAGCCAGTTGGTTGTACCCCAACTTTATTGTCAAAAGATGCTACAGATTTGACACACTATTCCTTATAATGCCCATATGGAAATTAATGTCACTATACAACGCATTGCTTGCTACTACTTTTGGCCGGGTATGACAACAGATATCAAGCGGTTTTTAAAATCCTATCCTGAATGACAAAGAGTAGCCACTTCAAGTGATAGAAAATGTTCCGCATCGGGTAGCACCTCAGCTAGACCACTGCATCAAGGCACACAACACTGGCATTGCATTGTGTATCTTTGTCTTTTATTACTGCGTTTAGATTCTTTAACCAACGATCTTGGTCTTCTTTAAACTTTTCTTGGAGTTGAGGTAAATCAGAAAGTCTCCAACACAATTTAAACACAGTAACATATCCTGAACACAAAACATCACACTCAAAAGATGCAGTCTTTCTTCCAACAGTGTAACCTCCAGAGCGTAGATAAGAGAGAACGCCCAGCCGTAACACACAGTATAGAGGAGACAAATCTTCATTAACGTTCTAGTTGTCTTTGTCATGACGTGTTTAGTGCTGGCTGTGACTGGATGTGAGATCATCAGATGGCGTCTCTTGGTAATGTGCACAATTTTGAGTCCAATAACAACACAGCCTTTCGTTACCAGACTGATAGAAATGATTCCTGTCACGAAGTCTGCTATTCGCGTTATTTTCTGATACAGTTCGCTTCCGATATGATTTGTAAACATATCAGCGTGGAGACTGATGCCCACAGTTTTGTTCTGTAGGACATCATTCTTTAACTGTTGACATAACATCTCGTGATATAAACAATAGGCTGCAGTCACAAAAAATACATTAAACACAACAATTGCTGTACGTTTGGGAGTTAAGAATAAATGAGCAGTCAATGGGCAAAGTATAGACAACATACGTTCCCTTGTAATTAGAACTGGAATGAGGGCTGCCGACAGCATTCCAACAATATACGCACAGTCAAAAATCAAGTACAATATATAACAAATGCAACGGATACTTCCAGACAAGCTTCCAAAATAACTGAAAGTGTATATAAAATAAGGAACGTTGTTGGCACCAATCAACAGTAGAACATCAGAGATAGCCAAAGTTAAGAGAATTATATTGGAACATTTCCGGAATCCCTGTCGAGTCAGTATGACAATGCTGGTGACATTCCCCAATATTCCCAACACGCTGATACATGGAATAATCACAAAGCGAAATATCCGAAAAATTGCCCATGTCAGTTCTTCACTGAGAAATTTGGCTTATGAAATTTCTACAGTTAATGACAAAAGCACTGTCGTGGTTGCTGGCATTTTTAGATTTGTATAAAGGTATCTGAAAAGAGAAAATGTTTCTTAGACATATCTTTGTTTGACACTTATCACTAGTTTGCCTTCACAGCGAGAGCTACTCCCACTTCCATTAATGCCGTGGCCTATCTGACGGCCTCTCCTATGTATTAGGGGTGTTATGTATTCCTTATTTTCAACAAATTACTCGTTCTCTCTTTTCTTGAATTGTCATATCTCACTTGCGTGATTTTCTCTGCCTTTTGCTACTTGCCCGACGATTCATGACTTTCGAAACAGAGATGTTTAATATTTATACGATCGTATTCAGTAGCTTCTTTTTCTGTGGCAAACCCATCAACAAAGGAACAAAGAAATTAAAAAAAAAAAAAAAACAGTCCGCCTTTGGTGCTTTCCCCTGCAGTAGTTCTTACGTGTACACAAGCACCTGTGGCGCCTCAGAGAAACTCAAGACAACACAACCTCACACAAACTTTATGTATGACATGCGAACACCTAACGAAGCCATCTTATAACACCCCTACAATATAGGACAGGTCATGCGATCCACCAAGGCGGGATTAAAAAGGTAAGAAACTCTCTTCATGCAGGCAAGTTCGTGATAAGTTCCGTTTATGTTCGAAATGCCATAGCCTTTGATAATAGTTGGAAACAATAGTCATTCATGGTGCCTGCATTTACAGATATATTTTTTTTCCCTAGTGAAAAATACAGTTTGTAATTTTATTGAAGTCTTGAAGCGCCACAAGATAGACTATCCCCTGTCATTGACATAATGAGATGGCACTTTGAGATACACATCTCGTCAACAGTCGATGACCATTCTATTATTTTCAATACAACTGTATAAATGCGCATATAATGATTAAATAAAATAAAAATGTTTTAGCATCAAATTGGTGCAATATCTTCCTATATGAAATCCTCTCTGCAAGAGAGGCCTGAAAACTAATCACGGTAATCACGTGCACTTCGGTTTGCTGACCATAAATATTCATTTTTCAACTTGCATGCAACCAAACTAGTAAATTAAACGAGTTCATTGACAGTCCTTATGCACTGTCGATTGTTATTGAAAAACAGGGTGCATTCTTAATTTGTTTAACAATCAGCAGACCGAGTGGTTTCACCGCTGGCAAAATAACATACTATCCATGTGAGAGGTTCTTTGCATGGTAGTTAATGTTTACAAAGCCTAGCCGAAAACCTGTGCCAGAGAAGATGCATGGGGATGGAGATATGAATGGGGCAAAGCCCAAGATTGGTTCGTGGTCAGTTGCGTATCAGAAATCGAAGAAGACAGTTGTCGTATGTTAAGATATAGTTTCAATGTCCAGTTAATGACTAGTGTTGGAATATTGTAAAAGCGATTAGTGATGACTGTGTCTGAATAAATGTCTGAATAAACTGTTAGAATGTATAAAGGAAACTGACAGCCGTTTTGTGTTGTCAATCCTCGACAGTAGTTGAGTTGAGCTTAGTTAAGTTGAGTCAGGAATTGACCTCACAGAACTCAGAGCATTCCATACGTGACCCTCCTTGTTTTCAGCAGCCAGAGCAGAATTCCAATAATTCTTCTTCTTCTTCTTCTTCTCTCCTTTTCTTCTTCTCTTCTTCTTCTTCTTCTTCTTCTTCTTCTTCTTCTTCTTCTTTCTTCTTCTCTCTTCTTCTTCTTCTTCTTCTTTCTCTTCTTCTTCTTCTTCTTCTTCTGCGTTCATCCGAAGATGTAATTGCGTTGTGTCCGTTTACAGCATGGCTGCGATATTTGCATCTTTCGGCCAACACATCCGACTTCTGCGGGCATTTGTTGACCGGGTTAGCCTTTCCGGTTAGGACATGGCAGTCTCATTGATGTGTGGTCATCTTTATTTCCCAGGTCACAGGTGGTGCCCCAATCAGGCTGGTCCAAAGAAGCCACATAATGCTGATCAGCTCTTAAGAGAAGGCAGGGGAAGAACATGAGCATTCCCCGCCATCCAAGGAGGCTTCCACAAATGCAGAGCTAATACATGGTGCTCTGGTACTGGGCTTACCCAAGGAATCGTCACGTCCTGCTCATGACTGTTTAACCTCACTTCCATATATTGAACATCTCATACATCATGAGCTATCTCTTTTGTAGCCAACAGTATGCAGCCTGCAGACCTAGGATTTAATTTACCTACACCACAAAATGAGTACTTTGCTTCTTTTGCATGTTAGACTTTTACTGCAGTGGACTTCCTCATCCACTATAGTTTACGAGCTCTGCATCTCTAGGGACTATCAGCTTCCTCATCCACTATAGTTTTTCGTGGATTACGAGCTCTGCATCTCTAGGGACTATCAGCTCGGAGAATCCCAGAGTTTTATTCTTCTCATACCTTCAGATGTCAGTGTGGATATATTTGAAGAAATCAGCAGTCAACTAGAGGTTGTTGAAATCTCCACACAGTTTATCCTCAAAAGTTGCGGGTGTTAGCCAGAATAATTTTATCTGTTCTGCATATATTAGACACTCTTGCAGCAAGTGTTTAGCCGTCATTTTACCCTTTCCAGAGCTACAATCATCATTGTCTCATATCTTTAGTTTATTGAACAAGTGGTGTTTCGGCCTATTATGTCTTGTGCGGAGTCTGAAGATCACTACTTGTTCTCTTCGGCCAAGTTGGTAGTATGCGTCATCCTTGTTGTAGCCTGGAGGTTCAGAATCCCATTTGATTCTATATGTGCTTCTTATAAACCTCTTGGCCTCATCATATGCTATGTCTATATCAGGCTGTGGTAGTCTTCCACCTTCTTTTGCCAATCTGTCAACCTCCTTATTTCCACGTATGATGGAATGGGATAGAATCCATTGTATTATGACTCTTTTTGATTTCTGACTCAGTCCATGGAGTGCAGCTCTAAGGTCTGCTAGTTCTGTATAATTTTTGCTCTTCACTGCTGAGACAACTGACTTTGCATCTGTGAAGATAGCTATGTATTCCTCTTTTTTTTTTCTCTGACAGAAGCATTTATGCTGCAATTCTCATGGCCTCTGCCTCTGCCCTAAAATAATTTGGGAACTTTCCGGTTGCAATCGACTGTGTTTTCTTTGATCCACTTTTTAGATTGAGGACGATTCCACCACCTCCATTTTCTGTTGAATTTTTTGCTGATCCGCCTGTATATGCATGAGTTCAGGTGTTACTTGGGTATTGTTCTTCTTAGTAGTTTAATGTGATTTTCCTTCTTTCTGTTTCATTCCGAGTGTTCTTTTTCTCAATACCAGGAATATTTTCTATTAATTCAGGCAGATGCTGCTGTCTCCAAGCAGGGAGCGTATAAGTAATGTGGGCGGGTTTGGATACTGATAAGTTAGGTTCATGATCTTCCCTCATTTTAGCTTTTGCAGTCTCTACAAAGTTTTTTCGCTTTAGTCTTCCCTTCCCAGAAGATTAAACCTTTGATACAAGGGGTGATCTGTCAGCCTTCTAAATTTTTCTGCTTGTTGCTGGGCTCTGCTCTCTCCTTTCCTCCATTGGTTGCAGACCTGTGACCTTTTCTAGTACATTAATAGGCGTTGTTTTCATGGCCCCAGTTATTATCCGCATTTCTTGATTTTGGACTCTACTTATTTTGATAAAGTTTGACTTTGCTACTGTTGCCCAAGCTGCAGTACCATATTCAAGGACTGTCCTTACTCGTCCAGTGTATAGTTTCTTGAGAACTTTCTCATCAGCTAACTATGTTGTGCCAGCAAGTTTTTTTTTGCCTTGCTTTTGTTCGACTTGATTCTACCTGTGTCTTCCATGCCAGTCGGCAATCAAATGTGACACCTAGGTATTTTGGATTGTTCTCTTGGAGCAGTATTTTTTTCCATTTACAACTAGCTTAACTGGCTGTTTTTTATTTGAGAGGGAGAACACAGTGCATGTTGTTTTTTTCTTCACAGATATTTACTAGCCATGTTTTTGACCATTCCTCTAACACTGACAAGGCTTGCTGCATTCTATTGTTGGCTACACTAATATGTTCTACGCTAGTCCAGAGGTGTGTACTCTGGTTGGAAAATTACTTGTAATATCATTTATATATGCTATGAAAAATGTTGATGACAATACTCCCCCTTGGGGTACACCTTGTTCTAACTACATTTTTTTTTTGCTAGTTTGTCCTTGTACTTTTGTCCTGGCAGTTCTATTCTCAAGGTAGTGACTGATCCAGTTGTACATTTTCCCACAAACGTGCATTTTTTGTAGTTTTACTTTGATTCCCTCCTTCCACACTTAATCAAATGCTTTTTCTAAGTCTACCCACACTGCTAGTGTGTGTTTTTTTCTCTTGAAAGGCATCCTCTATTTCCTGGGCTATATATGTTATTTGGTCTTCAGGTGATCTGTACTTTCTAAATCCTGCCTGTTGTGGAGTTAGTAGGTGGTTTTCTTCTACATGCCCCATTAATCTGTTATTTATAATGCGTTTCGTCAACTTCCCTACACAGCTAAGTAAGCTGATTGGTCAATCTGCATTTGATTCTGCCGGGTCTTTTCCTTTTTTCTGGACTGGTATAAGTATAGCTTCCTTCCATGCCTGAGGGACTATTCCTCTCGTCCAGCTGCAGTTAAAGACTGCTAGTAATTGTGTTTTTTTTTTGTGTGGCCTTAGTACCCAGTCCTATTATCATTTCATTTGTGATCTCATCCTTTCCTGGTGATTTCTTCTTTTTTAGGGAACTCACTGCCCGCTCCAGCTCTTCCATATTCAGATTTTCCATCATAGATTCTGATTTCTCTGTTTTATTTTGACATGTCCGTTGCTCTTTCATTGCTTTTTTTGTGTTCTGTTGTGATATCAATGTGGCTTGCACTAGCATAGTATTCCATCAGTGTATTTGCAGCCTTTTTTCCTGTTAGTATATTGTTACCCTGTTTAATAGTTATTTGTTTGTTACTAGGCCCTTCATTCTTCATGGCTTTTACTAATTTCCACAATTTATTTCCATCTTTGTCCAAGTTGAGGCTTTCTGTTTTTTCTTGCCAGGTATTTCTAGTTGTTTGATTGAATATTCTTTTGTTTTTTGCTGAGATGGCTTTCAGTGAAACGTTTGCTTCAGTTGTTTGTTCTCTCTCTCTCTCTCTCTCTCTCTCTCTCTCTCTCTCTCTCTCTCTCTCTCTCTCTCTCTCTCTCTGCTGTCTTTCTGGCCTCTTCGACTTTTTCCTCCAGGATCTGCAGTTCTTTGGTCCAGTATGTTTTGTAATTTTTTTCTCGCAGCTGTAGCAATGCACTCGTATGCTGCCTGCAGTATTGCTTTGTTTAGACTTTCTACTATTGGAATTCCAATACTGATGGTACCGGTCACAATCTGGCTATATGTCCGTTTTGCCTCTCCTTTGAGTGTCGTGAGCTGGCCAGACCCTCTGCTTACACCCAGGTGCTTCATTCTCTCCAGGCTCCTAGACAGTAGAAGCAGTGCAAGCGAAGAAGTAGCTTTGTTACAAGTGACCTAGCTTCGTGGCATCGTGAATAAGTCTTGAGACATTTAACATAATCAAGGCTATAATATGGGTTACTTATGATTTATGTATCCGAGAAGTTACTAAACGATTTTGCAGTGTCACACTCTACGACCTAAATTACTGGAGCGATTTCAGGCCACGTGACGTGTGTTTGATCTCTATGTATCGCATATCTGATTGCATATCTAATTCAGGAATGGCAGGCTGTTGAAATGCCTAGTTGTCCAAATTCTATTGTGTGAGTTTTATACATATGGGCAGCACACTACACAACTTACTGCATTTGTGTTTCAGGAAGGGCAAGCTGATGAAATGTCTAGTTGTCCAATATCTAGTGTGTTATTTTTAAACAGACAGATAGCACACTTCACAGCTGACTTGTTGCTGCTTCAGTAAACAGACAGATAGCACACTTCACAGCTCACTGTGTTGCTGCTTCAGAGAGTGCAGGCTGTTGAAATGTCTATTTGTCCAATATTTAGTGTATGGGTTTTATACTGGTGGATAGCAGCACTTCTGACTACATTTAAATCAGTGTTTATATTTCTTTACGTGGCGTGTCAGTGTGTTCGCTAAATGCCGCTTTCAGTAATATTGTTTACGTTTATAGAGGAATTGTTTTATGGTTTTAACTAAGACTAATTAAAAGTAACCCTTGATTTTTAACGAGTAATATACATAAAACAAAAGAGAGTTAAATAAACCATCAAACATGACACGATTTCAGTAAGTAAGAATAAAATCAACATGTACTTAAAGAAACTGTGAGAACTAGATATATATATATACAAATAAAGTAAGCCATAAGCACATACACTTTACATCACTTCAGTAAGAAGGTCTTCTATCTACATACACTTAAAGATACTTAAATAATTACGACTTAGATCTACATACACTTGAAGATACTTCAGTAGGTAAAACTCATATTTATAAACCTGAAAATACTTCACTAAGGAAGACTTAGATCTACTCACCTGAAGACAGTTAAGTAATTGGGGCTTAGATAGACATTCACTTGAAGATACTTCAGTAGAAAGACTTAGATCTACATACACTTTCGGAGGCTAGAGTAAGGAAGAAGTAGATTAGATACACTTGAAGGTAATGCAGTAAGACTTTGATCTATATACACTTGAAGATACTTCAGTAGATAAGAGTGAGATCTACATACACTTGTGGAGGCTACAGTAAGTAAGTAGTAGATTTAGATACACTTGAAGATAACTAAGTAAGACTTACATCTACATACACTTGAAGATACTTCTGTAGATACGAGTAAGACGTATATACGCTTGAATACACTTCAGTAGTTAAGAGTAACATCTACATACACTTGTGGAGGCTATAGTAAGTAAGAATAGCATTTATATACACTTGAAGATAACTCAGTAGATAAGACTAAGATCAACATACCCTTGAAAATATTTGAATAGATCAGAGTAAGATCTACACGCACTTGAAGATACTCCAATAAGTAAGACGTAGAACTACATAAACTTGAAGATAATTCAGTAGATAAGACTTAGATGTTCAAATGCTTGTATAGACTTCAGTAAGTACATAAATACAGTAAACTTGTCCGCCTTCCTATTAGAAGCAATATGTCCTTGTATATTGATAAAAGGTGAAATTATATATCTGTATAGGACACGAATTATTAATGCGACTTATTTTGGATAAGATTTAATTCACGATCAGAAAGTACATGCAAGGGGAATTCCCTGTTATAACTGGTATCTCGTAAGCTAAATTCCTTTAAACGTAATGTCTTAGTTTTCCATGTGTCCACGTTTGTTCCGTTTATCAATTCAACCTTTGAATTTTTTAAATTCTAATTTTTCCTCAAAAATGAAAACAGTTTTCTTTTAAAATTGATTTATCACACACTTAATCGCAAACGGCAGCCACACATGAAAGAAACGTTTTAAAAAATAAGATAGAAATTATTCTTTGTTAATAGTATCAGCTTTTGATGTAGTTGTGATTGCTGGATTATCTATGCATTTGAGAAATTACACATTATAGTTGCAGTGTGGAATTTGTGTATCATTCAATATTGCATTTACTTTGTGTCACACTTTCTTTACTGAAATAAAATTGCCCTTCATCATCCCTGTAAGAACTTCTGTTTTACATATTATCTGAAAGTCTGCGAGAAGTGACCTCTGGAGACATAGTTTTAGCCAACGTGCTTAAAGCAACGCTCAGTTGTTTTCTTTCAAGTTAGAAACTTGTGATCAAACAGCGTATCGATCTGAAAAATGTCTACATCTAAAAAGAGCTTTCTGTATGCTTATCTATATAAGATCATGTCTTTGTCTCTCCCTCTCTCTCTCTCTCTCTCTCTCTCTCTGTCCAACGCTGTCGCTCTCTCTCTCTCTCTCTCTCTCTCTCTCTATATATATATATATATATATATATATATATATATATATATATATATATATATATATATATATATATATCTAACCCTCGGTGTTCTGTGTGTCTATCTTTAAATCTCTGTCTTCGTCTTTCTCTCTCTATCTCTCTTTCTCTCTCTCTCTCTCTCTCTCTCTCTCTCTCTCTCTCTCTCTCTCATATCTAAGCGTCTGTGTTCTCTGAGTCTATATTTAACTATCTGACTCTGTCTCTCTCTCTAAATATTCATCTCTCTCTCTCTCTCTATCTATCTATCTATCTATCTATCTATCTATCTATCTATCTATCTATCTATCTATCTATCTATCTATCTATCTATCTATCTATCTATCTATCTATCTATCTATCTATCTATCTATCTATCTATCTATCTATCTATCTATCTATCTATCTATCTATCTATCTATCTATCTATCTATCTATCTATCTATCTATCTATCTATCTATCTATCTATCTATCTATCTATCTATCTATCTATCTATCTATCTATCTATCTATCTATCTATCTATCTATCTATCTATCTATCTATCTATCTATCTATCTATCTATCTATCTATCTATCTATCTATCTATCTATCTATCTATCTATCTATCTATCTATCTATCTATCTATCTATCTATCTATCTATCTATCTATCTATCTATCTATCTATCTATCTATCTATCTATCTATCTATCTATCTATCTATCTATCTATCGATCTATCGATCTATCGATCTATCGATCTATCGATCTATCGATCTATCTATCTATCTATCTATCTATCTATCTATCTATCTATCTATCTATCTATCTATTTATCTATCTATCTATCTATCTATCTATCTATCTATCTATCTATCTATCTATCTATCTATCTATCTATCTATCTATCTATCTATCTATCTATCTATCTATCTATCTATCTATCTATCTATCTATCTATCTATCTATCTATCTATCTATCTATCTATCTATCTATCTATCTATCTATCTATCTATCTATCTATCTATCTATCTATCTATCTATCTATCTATCTATCTATCTATCTATCTATCTATCTATCTATCTATCTATCTATCTATCTATCTATCTATCTATCTATCTATCTATCTATCTATCTGTCTATCTGTCTATCTGTCTATCTGTCTATCTGTCTATCTGTCTATCTGTCTATCTGTCTATCTGTCTATCTGTCTATCTGTCTATCTGTCTATCTGTCTATCTATCTATCTGTCTATCTGTCTATCTGTCTATCTATCTATCTATCTATCTATCTATCTATCTATCTATCTATCTATCTATCTATCTATCTATCTATCTATCTATCTATCTATCTATCTATCTATCTCTATCTATCTATCTATCTATCTATCTATCTATCTATCTATCTATCTATCTATCTATCTATCTATCTATCTATCTATCTATCTATCTATCTATCTATCTATCTATCTATCTATCTATCTATCTATCTATCTATCTAACCTCCTGTGTTCTGTGCGTCTATATTTAAATCTCTGTCTTCATATCTATCTATTTCTTCTCTCCCTCTCTCTCCCTCTCTCTCTCTTTTTCTCTAACCATCTGTGTTCTGTGCGTCTATCTTTAAATATCTGTCTTTGTCATTTTGTCTATTTTTAAATCTCTGTCTTCGTCTTATTTTCTCTCTATCTCTCTTTCTTTCTCTATCCAAGCATTTGCATTATCTGTGTCTATCTTTAAATCTCTGACTCTGTCTATCTCTCTCTATCTTTGTATCTGTCTCTCTCTCTCTCTCTATCTAACCCTCTGTGTTATGTGTGTCTAGCTTTAAGTCTCTGTTTTCGTCCTTCTCTCTCCGTTTCTCTCTCTCTAGATGTATCTTTCTCTGTCTCTATCTAGCCCGCTCTAATAGACACCCACATACATACCAACAATTATGCCCGAATGAACATATATCTAACAACGTTTTGTGTAATCAAGATCCCACTTGAGAGTTTATCTTAACAAGTTTCTAGAGCAGAACAAAGCACATTCACAAAGGACGCAGTCACTGTTTAGCTTGTAATAACTATGAACATTAAATGCTGAGTAAAACAAAGCACAGAAACACGTAAATTTTACAGAGATCGTTAACAATAATAACATTCGTCACGGTCTCAGCATCGAAGTGTATCTGGCTTTTAAATAGGGTGGTCACAAGTACCGTGATCACAGAGCGGTCCCGTTTTTAGGGGCGTCCCGTCTATACTTTAGGAAGCATGTAGTTGTCCCCTTCTATGTACAGCCACAGTTGGAGAAAACTATTTAGGAACAGCGCGTTTCTGGGGGTTAACACGGTGTGTGGGTCAAGTACCTGCAGCAACAGCCTGGCTAGAGTCGGACACTAACACATGCATGTTTCTCACTGACTAAACCTGGCTAGAGTCGGACATTAACACATGCATGTTTCTTACTGACTCAACCTGGCTAGAGTCGGACATTCACACATGCATGTTTCTCACTGACTCAACCTGGCTAGAGTCGGACATTCACACATGCATGTTTCTTACTGACTAAACCTGGCTAGAGTCGGACATTCACACATGCATGTTTCTCACTCACCCAACCTGGCCTGAGTCGGACATTCAAACATGCATGTTTCTTACTGACTCAACCTGGCTAGAGTCGGACATTTACACATGCATGTTTCTTACTGACTCAACCTGGCTAGAGACGGACATTCACACATGCATGTTTCTCACTGACTAAACCTGGCTAGAGACGGACATTCACACATGCATGTTTCTTACTGACTAAACCTGGCTAGAGTCGGAGATTCACATATGCCTGTTTCTCACTCACCCAGCCCGGCTAGAGTCGGACATTCACACATGCATGTTTCTCACTGACTAAACCTGGCTAGAGTCGGCATTCACACATGCATGTTTCTTACTGACTAAACCCGCCTAGAGTCGGATATTCACACATGCATGTTTCTCACTGACTCAACCTGGCTAGAGTCGGACATTCACACATGCATGTTTTTTACTGACTAAACCTGGCTAGAGTCGGACATTCACATATGCATGTTTCTCACTCATCCAACCTTGCTAGAGTCGGACATTCACACATGCATGTTTCTCACTGACTCAACCTGGCTAGAGTCGGACATTCACACATGCATGTTTCTCACTCACCCAGTCTGGCTGGAGTCGGACATTCACACATGCATGTTTCTTTCTGACTAAACCTGGCTAGAGTCGGGCATTCACACATGCATGTTTCTTACTGACCCAACCTGGCTGGATACAGACATTCACTCATGCATGTGTTTTCACTGACTCAACCAGGCTGGAGACAGACATTTACTCATATATGTGCTCTTACTGACTATACCTGGCTGGAGTCGGACATTGACTAATGTATGTGTTCTCACTGATTTAGCCTGGCCAGAGTCAGACATTCACTCATGCATGTGTTATCACCCTTATTTTTCGGCTTTAGTTGGGTAATGTAGTCAGCATCCACCGGTCGTCTTTACTTCCCCTGGACAGCCATCCTGGTGCCCGTTTTAGGCTGGGTCGACCTGCGACGACGCCCCATACCATGATAAATATTTACGCAGACAACCGTGGGCTCTAATCACGGTACGTTTGAATTAAGAATCGGACTCTTGACGTCTAAGCCACCGACGCCACGTATTCGAAAGTTTTTGCAATCACGTTGGCATATCCCTGCAGTTTGTTGATTGGAAAACTTATGAGTATTTTAAAATACAAACATCATACCATTATGTTTACATGAAATGAAGACGGTTGATTTATTATAATAGGCGAAGATAGTAGATTGAATACAAAGGTGTTAGGAGGATAGATTTATTATCATTAAGTGAAGTCAATGCAATTATAATAATGATGTTAAGATACTAGATTTATAAAAAAAAACTAAAGATAACAGATTTTTAAAAATAATATAAAGATAATCAAAATCATCGACATTCAGTTCTTTGCCAACTGGTATGGGCGATTATGCCCCTTCCCACTCTAGGATCTTTAATATAATGTAGGAGTCCATGTGGTGACATATCTCCATGCCACAATAAAAGGCTCGCCTCACGTTGTCTTTTTGTGTCTCAATTTTATTGCTTTTTACCAATCTTTCCAGTGGTCACCAGATGTTCCAGTTTCCTTTTGTGAAGATAACATATTTATTACAATTCTGTGAAAATAACATATTTATTACAATTCTGTGAAGATAACACATTTATTACAATTCTGTAAAGATAACATATTTATTACAATAATGTGAAGATAACATATTTATTACAATTCAGTGAAGATAACATTATTACAATAATGTAAAGATAACATATGTATTACAATAATGTGAAGATAGCATATTTATTACAATAATGTAAAGATAAAATTTTTATTACAATTCTGTGAAGATAACATATTTATTATAATTCAGTGAAGATAACATTATTACAATAGTGTGAAGATAACATATGTATTACAATAATGTGAAGATAGATTATTTATTACAATAATGTAAAGATACAATTTTTATTACAATTCTGTGAAGATAACATATTTATTATAATTCAATGAAGATAACATTATTACCATAATGTGAAGATAACATATGTATTACAATAATGTGAAGATTGCATATTTATTACAATAATGTAAAGATAAAATTTTTATTACAACTCTGTGAAGATAACATATTTATTATAATTCAGTGAAGATAACATTATTACAATAATGTGAAGATAACATATGTATTACAATAATGTGAGATAGCATATTTATTACAATAATGTAAAGATAAAATTTTTATTACAATTCTGTGAAGAGCAAAGGCTTATGAAAATAATGTGAAAATAGCATATTTATTACAATAATGTAAAGATACAATTTTTATTACAATTCTGTAAAGAGCAAAGGCTTATGAAAATAATGTGAAGATAGCATATTTATTACAATAATGTAAAGATACAATTTTTATTACAATTCTGTGAAGAGCAAAGGCTTATGAAAATAATGTGAAGATAGCATATTTATTACAATAATGTAAAGAATAATTTTTTATTACAATTCTGTGAAGAGCAAAGGCTTATGATAATAATGTGAAGATAGCATATTTATTACAATAATGTAAAGATACAATTTTTATTACAATTCTGTGAAGAGCAAAGGCTTATGAAAATAATGTGAAGATAGCATATTTATTACAATAATGTAAAGAGCAAAGGATTGAAAATAATGTGAAGACAAAAGTAAAGTAAAGGACCCTTTCCCACACATTTAGACCTTTTTTGGGTATATAGGGCTAGACCTATATTTTATAGACCAAACGACACTTGGTGTTTAGTGAGGTCTTTTTTGAAAAAAGACCGGCCCCTGTCAAGGATTCGACCCCACGACCTTCTGATCAGCAGGGAGCGTCTAGGTGCTAGACCACGGCGGCTACCAGTTATGCTCGGATTCGAACGCACGCTTTTAGGATCGGAGGACGAGAATCTAGCCGCAACACCACGACGGCTTCAAATGTGAAGATATCTTTTTTTTTAATATTGTGAAGAGCATAGACATGATGATAATGTGAGGTAATAGATTTATTTTAAAACCGTGAAGAGCATAGACATGATGATAATGTGAGATAATATATATATTTTAAAACCGTGAAGAGCACAGACCTACAATAATACTGTCAAGAAAACATATATTTTTAAATACTGTAAAAGAGTAGATATGATAATAAAGTCAGATAATAGATATTTTTAAGACTGTGAAAAGCATGAACGTACGACAATAATATGAAGATAACAGATATATTATAATACTGTAAAGAGCACAAACTTATGATAACAGATTTAGTTTACTAATGTGATGAGAATAGACTTACGATAATAATGTAAACAGATGTATAACTAAACAAACCATACAGCTGACGGACTGGGCTTGGTTTATATTGTTTCGGAAAGTGAGCACTGGAAGAGTCCACTGATCAGCTCAAACACCGGCCGTATTTACTTCCCATGACGTTTCATTTGCCCATTCCGTTCACGATGAATATTATACATAAGTTGATACACTACATTAACACGACTCTTGCCATGGAGCATTCACGAGTATCTTATAACGATAGATAACACCAACTGGATACACAAAGACCTCGTAAGAATGCTCACCAAATGGATCCTGGTTTTTGGCAATCCTGTCTGTAGGCGTGTATATCACGGGCGTCGATTCCTGTGGAGTAAGTCTCAATTACGCACAAGGTAAAGTCAACACAGGCATAAACACAAACACACTCATTCTCACACGCACATACCCACACTCATAAACACCCTTTCAAATACATTGACACAATTTCACGCACCCATGATCTAAAAAGACATATTAACCTAAATGCGAATATGGCGCCCAAGTGACAGAAGTTTAATAAATATATTCTTGTGATAACCATCGAAGTCATGAATAATTTATCTCCTCATTCTTTTTCGTCTCTCTTAGTGCTGTATTCGCTACCTTAAAATACGAAGCATTTGTAAGCTCAGAGTAGAGTAACATCTTTTTTGTCTACTTCGGGCATGCATCGTACCGTTAGGACAGGAAAAGATCTCTAGAACTGGCTCTTCTGTTCCCTTTTTCGTTTTCTACAAGCACTAGTTTAGCCACTGTCGGTGTGATGGATCAGTCACAGTGTTTTCAAAACTTACTAGAAGGTCGCACTTGAACTAGACTATCACATTTAGACTAGTTTAACGCAACTTCTACTCTAGGATGTCAGAAACCGAAACTAGCGACCGTATTGTTACAGGTTAGCTGACCGTAAAATAATATAATATAATATTATTTATTCTTTCTGCCATTCGTTGAGTAATTTATTTATTCATTTATCCATGTACCCATTCTTTTTTTTTGTGTGTAATTAATTCAGTTGTTGGAAAATAAATTTAGTAATTAATTAAATAATATAGTAATTCATGCATTCATTTTTCTTTCTATGCTTCTTCTTATTCTGTTACTTCTTCTTCTACTTCTTCTTCTCCATTTCTTCTTCTTCTGCTACTTCTTCTTCTACTTCTTCTTTTTCTACTTCTTCTTCATCTTTCACTGCTGCTTTGGACATCACTTTACTTTTTTATACACGTGCAATATTATGTATTTATTAATTATGTATATAGATATGGATGCATGCATTTATGTTTGTGCGTATGTATGTATCTACATACACGCACTCACGTCTATATGTATGTATGTGTTTAAGTAGCCTTATCTGTAAACTGTATGTATCAATGTATTTAAGTATTTATGAAGCTATGTGCTTTTTGGTATATGTATACTCTGTAGGATGCAGCGTCCGTGGCGTAGGAGTTGCGAGTCCGACTCGTAATTCAACGTACCGCGATCGAAACCCACTTCTGGCTGCGTGGATTTTTATCATGGTATGGGGCATCGCAGGTCGACCCAACCTAAAATGGGTATGGGCTGTTCTGGGGAAGTAAAGACGGCCGGCGCAATGCTGACCACAATACCCATCCTGTGCCGATTGGTCTGTAAAAATATGGCTCGCTCTTCCGATAAACCCGATGCGACTAAGGCGTGAAAATGGATCCCTACTTTATACTTTACTTTATATTCTGTAGGTGTATGTTAGTATTTATAAATGTGTATTAACAGGTAGGCAAACCCTGTGAAAACGTGGTGGTTCCTGCAATATAAAGAGCGAATGCTGTGGGCTTTACATCGAATGTGTCAACGTCAAATGCACCGAATTGTAACGGTAGGTTACATACACACTTGTTCATGGTTATTTGTTGTGTGGCTAAACTGTTTCACAGGATGAGACAGCCCAGCCTTACCGTGCCCTTGGTAGCCTCTTACGACATGCCTGATATGGTGCAGTTCTGCTATTCCTTGGTTTAATTATAAGGGGCCATTTAGTCGATGTTAAATACTGGATCGTACAGTCTATTTGGAAGTATTTAACAAAACAACCCAGCTTATGGCTTGTCAAAAATACTAGACCAGGGATTCCTAAATAGTTGTTGGGGGACATCCCTTAGAGAGAACATACTACTCAAACTTTACGTTTTTGACACTAAAATACATTAATTTTTTTTCTTATGACCATTTAAAAAAATATTAAGTTCGTGTCAGGTTTTAGCTACTGTTGCATGTGTGATAACGCAATGCCGGTTGCACCGTTTGTCTTGTTATCGTCAAATATACTATAATTTTAGAGAGCTACTGTTGCATATGTGATAACGCAATGCCGGTTGCACCGTTTGTCTTGTTATCGTCAAATATACTATAATTTTAGAGAGCTACTGTTGCATATGTGATAACGCAATGCCGGTTGCACCGTTTGTCTTGTTATCGTCAAATATACTATAATTTTAGAGAGCTACTGTTGCATATGTGATAACGCCATGTCAGTTGACCGTTTGTCTTGTTATCGTCAAATATAATAGAATGCTACAGAGCTCCTGTGGCATAGGTGATAACGCAGTGTGAGTCTGGTCGTTTGTTTTGTTATTGTAAAATATACTATAATGTTAGAGAGCTACTCTTGCATAGGTGATAACGCATTGAGAGTATGGCCTTTTGTCTTGTTATTGTCAAATTTACTAGAATATTAGAGAGCTGATGTTGCATAGATGGCCACACAGTCGATAGTCGGAGCATGTGTCTTTTTAGGACTTTCTCTACAAGGCTTCTATTTCCATTCCGATGTTTGTTTCCCATGGACCCCAATCAATACATGAAATCACAGCGGATCCACTCGAAAATGACCTCATCTCGCCTTAGAGAAATGATTCATCTTTAGATGTAATAGCCTATCACAGTTTGTCCAGTAGGTTTTCAACCGTAAAAGCTTTAGTTTGTGTGGATGAGTGAACTTGCAAAAACCAGAATTGACTATAGATAAACATAACCCCCTTTGAATTAAAAAGTGAAGAGAACAAGAAATTCCCAGTATGCATACTTGCAGCACGTACCACCACAACATCTGGTGGAAAATGTCAGATAACAAATGAACTAAGAGACAACGTCTGGTCAATGGAAAACCAAACAATTGACGGAACTTGGTTTCGGTCATGACAGAAAATTAATGGCCGATGTCACACACAGACAGCGATGGCTACTTCTTAAACAGTGAGGGCTTGCATTGATAATAACGGTGTTCTGTAGTTCTTCTTCGTGTTCTGTATTCGTTCTTCAAATGAGGTTAGCAAGTTATGCTATAGTTTACAGCCAGGCTTTAATATTTGATTATTTCGGTTAAACACTTAATTTTATAAAGAAAGTAATGTAGGGCTGTACCGAATATTCGCTTCGTATTCGCGTCGGGGTCGAATAGTGGACCCAATAACTATTCGGTATTCGGCCGAATAGTTGCGGTCGGGCCGAATACGAATAGTGGTTAACTCACAACCGTTTCTGGACTGGTGGAAAAAAAAACATCAAGACTTCCCACTTTGGTTTATACTGTGAAGCGTTATCTTTGTGCACCACCTACGAGCGTACCAAGTGCCCCTTTATTTCCATCTTGCATGTGTTGCGAGTATAGTGTTTTTAGGTGTTGCTGTAGAAACAAAATGCAACACTTAAAAATGTAAGAGGGACAGAAAAGCAAGTGTTCTAGTGTTTGTCGTATGGCAGTTTTGTCGCGCACCTTACTTACAGGATATTTTCACAAATCCCTCAGGTGCTCTGAGACAGGAGTGTTTTGAATGGTGTTCTAGTTCGTCTGCCTAACCCTCGGTTCAAACTTTCCATTCAACCTTCTCAGGGATGAGGTGACGAGCTCTGACTCCACAGGGTTATTATGAACACTTGGGTACCTCTCGGCCAGACGTCCTCACCACTGTTTGCCCCCAGACTGATTAATGTAAATCCAGTCGAACAAATAATCAACAGTGAATACGATAAGACAAGACTACGTTCATAAATGCCACAAGGAACTCCAATTAGACAAAACTTCCTACTGGGATGAACTCGAGAATCAATGTAATAGGTTCCCTGTACCAAGCTGAAGTAACTTCGAATTAACTGAAAGAATATTGAATACAAGGCAGTTAGTGCGAGTGTCTTCCTCCTACTCTACGTTTCTGTCCAGTTTTGATCGACGTTCGGATTTCTTTGATTTTGTCTTTGTTGATCTTGATCTTCTGGCTGGTTGGTTTCCGACTACCGTACCGGCGTCTGGTTTCGTGAATAGCAGACTTCCCAACATTATTTCACCAGGGGTCTGGCGTTGATCGAGACTTGTAAGGACAAGGTCCACATTGTTTTCTTCGTCGGCGTTATCTTTTTTTTGTTTTTGATGTTTCGCCTTGCGGGTTTTCATTTTGACTCTCTCGAATTAATTCCTGTGAGCAACAGTTTTGTCGTAGAAAATAAGGGATTTTCCTGTTTAGTACAGCTTGTTGTGGAAATACCTTCAGGACATGACGACATAAAAAGCTTGGCGACTTAATGAATACTGACAACATGGACCCACTCCAGAATGTAGATTTTTCATTGGAGGTTTGTTTTCAGCACACGTCAACTAATACGATCTGCTTCGCACCTTCCTTGGCAAGAATCGCAGATTCGCATTATCCAGCTGCTGACCTTACTTACCTACATCACAGCATAACTCAAATATTGAATTAAAAAGTCTTTAAGAAAACTCACCCATGTAAATAAAAAAAGAGAACAAGGAATCTTGTCTGTATAACGGTCAATTGGCGAGACACAAGGAAAAAGCCTCCAAGACCGGACTGTAGAGAGTGACGCACACAAACACGTCCCCTGCAGTTAGCGTACGATCGCGAGTTCACTATTCAAAGCCTAAAAGAGTATTCGTATGCTTGGCCTTACATAGTTACGATGACGAGTTTAGGGTGGTCAGCTAATGGACCTTCCTGTGTGGTCCAGCTGATTTCTTTGAGTGGATTCATCATTTATGGGTGTCGTATCTGTTCTTTCGTCGTCTCGTGGAAACGGCAGCGGCTGAATGTTTTGATCGAATAGTTTGTGATGCTGGGGTCTGAGTGAATCACTATTCGTATTTTTCCTGTTTAGTACAGCTGGAAAATACCTTCAGTGGAGTGACAAAAAGCTGGCCTAATGCTGACACATGAGGTATGAGATGAACATTCGAAGTCATTGGTTTTTTCGCATGAAAATCACTATTCGTACAGCCCTAGTTTATATACGTGCTGCTCTCTTATCACTTCTTTTGTTATTTCTGTATCTGTATTTTCACCTTGGAGACCCATTCACCTAGGGGACTGAACAATCAACACAGCTTTATCTAAAATTCTTGGGTTATGGCCCTTGGCCTTGCTAATTCTTGGGTCACATGTGTCTCTCCATTCCATTGGCCTAGGTCCAAGTGTATAAAGCTGAGAGGCGAGCAGCGAACAGTCTACATACAGATAAACCACATCTATAAATGCGGATATGCATGGAAATATCAAGTTCTCGAAGAACACTACTAAAGTGCAAAAGTGTACGAACGACCAAAACTCTTCGAAGCAACTAAAGGCATATAAGTCATCCCCATGTGAATGCAATTTTTTTGTTATTTGAAGCCCCACAATGGCTTTTACAGGGGGCCCTGAATATAGCCAGGCCATAAACATGACCTAGCCATAGATATGACCTTAACGGCTGAAAGGGGTTTCTGGGACCTCTCCACGGTGATCCTGATCCGTACAGTGACACTTTGTGTCACTGAGTGTTCATCGCTTGTGTGATGTCCTGGTGGGGTACAACTGCCTAACTATCGAAGCTACTTACAGCGAATGAACGCTAAGAGGAAGAGGAACATAGGTTATAAGCCTGGTGTTGGAGATAAAGGGACGATAGATATAAGCACTGAACATGTGATGCCTAAGAAGAAAATTTGGCATTAAGTAGCCGAACAAGACCACACACACAGAGGTACAAGAAAGAGCAGGTATTACCAGAGTCTTCTCTCTGCTCACTATCCAGAGACTAAGGGGGGATTACTAGAAGTCCAAGTCCAAGTGACAAAATCAAGCCCTTACGGGGAAATGAACCCGGAACCTCTGGCATCGATGCGGAAACTGTGACTCGAGACCACGCAGCCCCCTGCACTTGAAGGAGACGATCACATGGCCGAGGATATTGAAGAGTCATGCTCGAGGATATATGGCAGAGATCAGAAACTTGATTCAGAGAAAAACTGACAAAAGAGAATGGCGATCCATATTTATGATCAAGCGCTTGAAGTAGAACCAATAGTTATTATTATTATTATTTTTTTTTCTGTTACTTGAACACACCATTTGTCCTTTTGAGTATGTCTTCGGTTGAATTGTTTTACAGACGCTGCTATGGAAAAGTTTGTGTATTGAGATTCTTTCAGACACCTTCATGGGCATCTGTTCACGTGCTTTTTGTAGTCAACGAGTATCACATGGTATCACTGCCTGAGTCTACGAAACCCGAGATCTCAACTATACTAACTATAGCAAAATAAAGAATACAAAATGCAAACAAATATTGTTATTAGTTCCGTTATTTTGATGCATTTAATTAATATCATCACAGCGTGTCATGCATCATAGCATGGACAATCACGATTCATTATGTTGCTCTGTCCCCATAATGTGGAATCTGGTAAGCGTTCTAACTAAGTCATCGAATCTAGGAATTTGACTGTTTTTTAAAACCCCGACACTAGAATCTAAGAATCTATGAACTGAACTGTATTTTAAATCTGTCACCACCCGGCTCTCTAAAAACAAACAAACTGACAAAAATCTCACTGGAATCTAAGAATCTATGTAACACTGGAATAAAAAATATCTGATTGTATTTGAACTAGGGCTGTACCGAATATTCGCTTCGTATTCGCTTCGGGGCCGAATAGTGGACATAATAACTATTAGTGGTTACCTTACACCCGTTTCTGAACTAGTGGCAAATGAACATATCAAGATTTCCCCACCACGAGCGTACCATGTGAACGTCTGCTTAGTACAGCTGGAAATACCTTCAGTGAGACAAGAAGCTGCCTTATTGCTGACAACATGAAATGATTTTTTTTTTCATTCCTAGGTATTAGTTACCACAGACTGACTGATTGACTGAAGGATACAAAATATGAAATGTTTTTAAATGTTGACTATTCTGTAGTACATTTTGTGAAGTAAAATTTCAGCGCCCATTTGACATTATGGATGTTTTTTTTTGTGTGTTTAGATCTATTTTATACACTATTCGAAAATGGAAGAATGGGCCTCAGTTTGAATACTGGAAGACAGAAGTAATGGAGGTATCAAAGAAAATAATTATTCCTAAATGTGTAATAAAAGTCATTGGTTTTATTTTGGGACAAGTACAGAAATTTAAGTATCTGGGCACATGGATACACATCAGATGGAAGATGCATTACTGAAATAAGAAACAGAATAGGACAGGCAAAAATTGCATTTTATAAGGCGTGGATAAGGGACCTTTGACCTTTTACTTTTCCCCGTTCCCTCTAATGAGCCCTCCACTGCTGAGCTCTACACTGCTGAGATCTACACTGCTGAGCTCTACACTGCTGAGCCCTACACTGCTGAGCCCTCCACTGCTGAGCCATACACTGCTGAGCTCTACACTGCTGAGCTCTACACTGCTGAGCCCTACACTGCTGAGCCCTACACTGCTGAGCCCTACACTGCTGAGCTCTACACTGCTGAGCCCTACACTGCTGAGCTCTACACTGCTGAGCCCTACACTGCTGAGCCCTACACTGCTGAGCCCTACACTGCTGAGCCCTACACTGCTGAGCCCTCAGATCTCATTACATGTGTTTGCCTTTTAATTTGTCGCCTTTTCACTGTCGTATGAAGAGGTTAATAGTTGCAAGAGTAGTGTATAATTATAAGTTGAAACTCTTTGTTTGACAAGATCATAATTATATATTTTATCAATATAGATAAATTAGTAAAAAAGGCAGAAGGATATACTAGAAAACCTAAAATCGAAAGCTATAGTTACCATGCCGGGAATCGAACCTGTCACCTCCAAATGGCGTGTGCGCCTCGCCGTGGAAACAAGCGTACTATGTAGGCATCTTTAGAAAGGTGTCCATGTTGATCTCACCACTCAGAGACCGGACTAGAACTACTAGCTTACGTAAAATAATAATAAATGAGCAGCCATTTTACGAAACGACTAAACAGTTATCTTTATGTATCCTTATCCGGGATTGAATCCGGAACCTCTAGCACCCTAGGCAGACACCATGCCTCGAGACCACGCAGCCTCCGCCCCCTTCCCCATTTTAAAAAAAAAATAAAGACACTTAAAGTAAAGGAAATATGGTTACCTGCGTATAATGTAAACAGTTGCATCATTTAGGACGGTTGGAGAATTTATTTAATGAAGTCAGTTGTGTATTCTTTATACAACGTTGAAGTACCAGCTCAGTAGCCCTCTCGCCCGCCCTTCCACCTTTCAAAAAAAAAAGGGGGATAGGTATTTGATTTTACTAGAGAATTTTATATTCAGCACTTTGTCATTGCTTTTAGCAAAATCATACATGATAATTACTATCACCATATCTTTAGGGTCAATGATAAAAACTGCATATTGCAAAGGACAAAGTCACAGCGCCAACGCAAGACGGAGTCATTTATGCCCACATAGATTATGCAGACTTAAGTGAGATAGCTTTTTTTTTTCGAAAAGAGCACCACAAGTGACTCTACCACCGTTTCCAGTTTGTTCAGGAAACCTCTGAGGGCATGGAAGGCTAAACGTGGCTGCATTTGATCATGTGTCCTTCCCTGTCCGATAACTTTCCAAACCTCCTGGAAGAAGCTTTCTCTGTTCCACAAATTCTTGTAGCTTACCCGCCACTATCTTCTCCAGCACTTTGCCAGATGTGTTTTGTAGGGTAGTGCTCATAAGGAACGTCGGACCAATGTTGGATACTATGTCTGTGACACCAACTCAACTACGTGACTTGTCAGTCAAGTCAAAAGAAAGTCAAAAGTTATAGTCAAATTTCTCTGGAATTCCAAGTCAAAAGAAGCACGTTTGAGTCGTCTCTCAGATCAATATAGGAGACGTTACAAGCAACTGTTTAATCGGAACAGTCAGTAGAGATACCTCAGGATATCTGCTCCAAAGAGGATGGTCGACACAGAAGCATGACCAATGTGCAGCAATGTCAACCATGATAACATGTGTTTGCTTAGTCACACATAGTCAAGTGTGACTAAAGAAGGCTGGGCCATAAGAAGTTGAAATTTACGAAAGGAGCATGCGCAGCAGAAAGCTACCGACCTTAAGTGGGTGTTTCCCGTTTTCAACAATTGTTTCTACCTGTTTACTTCCTAAACACTCTCTGGGGCAGTAATAAGTCTGGTTATGACTCCTAGGACTCAGACTTCTGCTGCGCTGATCCGACAAGATGTTTATGGTAATTACACAAGGCACTGAGGTTTGGGAAGCGTCGATTTTGCAGCAACATTAACCGCCTATCTTCACTATCAGAGTGACAATTAGACGATTCGTTCGTCAGACAGAAGTTTATAAAACAGACTGGTAGTAGCACCGCCATACTTTCTTCGGACAATATTTGGATTAAGGAAACTAACAATTTCTGTTCCACTAGAGGTTAAGACCAAACTACTGAGGCCAATTTCCCACGTCGTGCCTATTCGATAGGTCGACCAGGACAGAAAACGGATAGCCGGAATATGAGAAACGCTGAAAGAAGTAAAAACAAAGAGAACAGAAAGCCCGTTCCAGAGATCTCTTAGTGCCCTGGCACTGCAAGCCATTCCAGAAGTATATAAAAGCTGAAGCGAAAATATAATAAGTCAATGTGCTGTTGAAATGTCCGTAATTCTCATGCCGACCAAATTTAGTTTAGAATTCGTTTGTTGCTGATTACTGATTAGAGAATCAACACCACGGTAGACTGGTTTGTCAGCAGTTCATTTATCAGGAAAGATTTGTCATCTATTTGTGCGACCGGATGACGAACTCCTTGTAGTCCGGGCTCACCCCGGGGGTAGCCAGAAAAGCCTTATTTCTCCCAGATTTAGGGTATCTATCATGGAATCAAGACCAATGGGTTCGATATCCATAGTACCGAGCCAAAGGGTTAACAACTTTCAACAGGTTTCTGGATGTTACAAAAAAAAAATGATAATAAATGAGCAGCCATTTTACGACACGACAAGACAGTTATCTGTCTGTCACTTCTAACTTCCCCCCCCCCCCCCCCCCTTCCACTTTAATCAGCGATGCTTGACTTTCTGATCTTGTGGCGTCCATTCAAGTAAATCAGAAAATTGCCGACGCAGTTTAGACTAAGTACCACGTTGTGAAAGCGTTGAATTATCGACGCTGTAGATATTTGTTGCTCTAACAGTTTACTCTGCAAAAGGAATGAAGCAATAAAAGTAGAACCATAACACACAATGCACAGC
>CAJHNH020001022.1:185000-200000 GCA_905116865.2 Candidula unifasciata
GTCACACGCTCTTTCTCTCGTACACACACACCATACACACTGACAAGCCTATCTAACCAGCAACATCTGTTAAATAACCGGTTCTTGTTTCCGTGCACTAATTCTCAGAAAATTCCACAACAGTTCGCAGACTCTCTCCCGCCCAGGCATCAGTTCAATGGTTCTCAAGATGTCACCAATAACCACCGTTCAACCAAAAAAAAAAAAAAAATACTTCAATTTAGTGTCGGCGGTTTGGTTGTGATAGTCTATGTTACATAGCTAGTAACTGTACTTGTCTATATTAGGTGGTTGGCACCTGCTCATTGTCTATATTATGTGGTTGGCACCTGCATTTGACTATTTCATGTGCTTGACATCTGTCCTTGACTATTTTAGGTGGTTGGCACTTGTGATTGTCTATGTGGGGTTGCTGACACCTGTCATTGTCTATGTTAGGTGGCTGGTACGTGTCATTGTCTATTTTAGGTGGGCTGGTACCTGGTATTGTCTGTGTTAGGTGGTTTATACCTGCTACTGTCTATGTTAGGTGGTTGGCACCTGGCATTGTCTATGTGAGGTGACTGGCACCTGCAGTTGACTATTTCAGGTGGTTGACACCTGTCATTGTCCGTTTTATGTAGTTGACACTTGTCATTGTGTATGCCACGGCTGTTGGTACCTGTCATTGTCTGTGTTTTTGGTGGTTGGCACTTGTCATTGTGTATGCCAGGTTGTTGGTTCCTGTCATTGTCTGTGTTTTTGGTGGTTGGCACATGCTTTTAAATATTTCAGGTGGTTGACATCTTTCATTGTCTATATAAGGTTGTTGGTTTCAATCATTACCTCCATTTGGTATTTGAAATTTCTCACTACTTATGTTAGGTAGCTGACATCTTTCATTGTCTATGTTAGGTATTTTACTTCTCTCATTGTAGTAGTAGTAGCAGCAGCAGCAGTAGTAGTAGTAGTAGTAGTATTAGTAGTAGTAGTAATAGTAGTAGTAGTAGTAGTAGAAACAAAGAAGAGATTAGCGTCAGCAGCAGCAAGCTTGGCAGCAGCAGTAGTAGTAGTTTTAGTAATAATAATAATAGTAGTAGTAGTAGTAGTAGTAGTTAGTAGTTAGTAGTAGTAGTTTAATGAGTAGTAGTAGTAGTAGTAGTAGTAGTAGTAGTAGTAGTAGTAGTTAGTAGTAAGTAGTAGTTGTAATAGTAGTCGTAGTACATTTTACCGAACTAGGACATCACCCAAGCGATAAACACCCGATAACACAAAGTGTCACAGTGTGGATGAGGATCACCTGTTGAGAGGTCCCTGAAACCGTGTTTAGCCAGTAGACAACATTGATGGCCGGGCTATATTACGGCCCTTGACAAAAGCCAGGGTAGGCCTTCACAATTTTTTTTTTTTTAAATACGTCTTACAAGGAGACGACTAGTTAAAAATAACTCTCATTGTCTATGCTAGGTAGTTGATATCTGGCATTGTCTATGTTAGTAGTTGACATCTGGCATTGTCTGTGTTAGGCAGTTGACATCTGGCATTGTCTGTGTTAGGCAGTTGACATCTGGCATTGTCTGTGTTAAGTAGTTGACATTTGGCATTGTCTGTGTTAGGTAGTTGACATCTGGCATTGTCTATGTTAGGTAGTTGACATCTGGCATTGTCTATGTTAGGTAGTTGATATCTGGCATTGTCTGTGTTAGGTAGTTGACATCTGGCATTGTCTATGTTAGGTAGTTGACATCTGACATTGTCTGTGTTAGGTAGTTGACATCTGACACTGTCTGTGTTAGGTAGTTGACATCTGACATTGTCTGTGTTAGGTAGTTGACATCTCTTACTGTCTATGTTAGCCAGTTTGCATCTCTCATTGTCTGTGTTAGGTAGTTGACATCTGGCATTGTCTGTGTTAGGTAGTTGATATCTGGCATTGTCTATGTTAGGCAGTTGACATCTGGCGTTGTCTATGTTAGGCAGTTGACATCTGGCATTGTCTATGTTAGGTAGTTGACATCTGGCATTGTCTATGTTAGGTAGTTGACATCTGGCATTGTCTGTGTTAGGTAGTTGACATCTGGCATTGTCTATGTTAGGTAGTTGACATCTGGCATTGTTTGTGTTAGGTAGTTGACATCTGACATTGTCTGTGTTAGGTAGTTGACATCTGGTATTGTCTGTGTTAGGTAGTTGACATCTGGCATTGTCTATGTTAGATAGTTGACATCTGGCATTGTCTGTGTTAGGCAGTTGACATCTGGCGTTTTCTATGTTAGGTAGTTGACATCTGACATTGTCCATGTTAGGTAGTTGACATCTGACATTGTCCATGTTAGGTAGTTGACATCTGGCATTGTCTATGTTAGGTAGTTGACATCACTTCTTGTCTATGTTAGCCAGTTTGCGTCTCTTATTGTCTATGTTAGGTAGTTGACATCTCTCATTATTTATGTTAGGTATTTGACTTTTCTTCTTGTCTGCCTTGTGTATTTGATATCTCTCATTGCCTGTAAGAGGGGCTGAGTTGTCTCGGGTTATGGCACCCGCCCCGAGTGCTGGAGGTAAAGGGTTGAAGCCCCGGTGAAATCTGATAGTTTTTCACGTTTACTTCTAGCAATTTCCCCTGGTCTCTTGGTAGCAAGATGGGACCCATGTGTGTATTGCTGCGCACGGAAAAATTCCATTGGCAGTCGGAAATTGAAAAGGTAGTAAAACAGCGCCGTCCGTGCAAAATTCAGAGTTAAAAATCTACCTAAGCTTTTTTAGTTTCTCGTCGGTGCTACGGTGTTCGTGCACTTTACTAAAAACTTTGGACTCAGGCTTGAGTGAGAAGTAGAACAGAGCACTTATGGGTTACTACCCGTGTGCCATGATGTTAATCAGTTGTTTAAACCTATGCCTAAATCTGATTGTCTACGTTATGTATTTGACATTTCTCATTGTCTATGTTAGGTCATTGATATTGCTTGTCTGCAACACGTTGACACTTCAGTTACTGATTAACGTTACCATCTGTTATGCTGTAGAACGTTAACATTTGTGACGCTGCAGAACGTTAACATATGTGATTCTATAGCACGTTAACTTGTGTGATACTGTAAAACGTTAAATTGTGTGGTACTCTAAAAGGTTAACTTATGTGATGCTGTTGAACTTTCACAGATATGATGCTGTAGAACGTTAACCTTCTTCGATGTAGTAGAACGGCACCATCTGTGTTACTAAAGAACGTTAATTTTTGTGATACTGTAGAACGCTAACATTTGTAATACTGTAGAACGTTAACACATGTGATACTGAAGAACGTTAACATTTGTGATACTATAGAACACAAACATTTGTCATTCTGTAGAACACAAACATTTGTCATACTGTAGAAAGCTAAAATATGTGATGCTGTAGAACATTCACATGTGTGATGCTTCATAAAGTTTACATCGGTGATATCATAGAACATCAACTTTTGAGATACTGAAGAAGGTTAACATCTGCGATGCAATAGAACGTTAACATCTGGGAAGCTTAATAACGCTAACATCGGTGATACCATAGAACATCAACTTTTGTGATACTGTAGAAGGTTAACATCTGTGATGCAGTAGAACGTTAACATCTGTGAAGCTTTATAACGTTACCATCTGTAATACTATAGAACATTAACTTTTGTGATATGGTAGAAGGTTAACATCTGTGATGCTTTAGAACGTTAACATCTGTGATGCTGTAGAATGTTAACTAAGTATATGCTGTAGAACGTTAAAATCTGTGATTCTGTAGAACGTTAACTAAGTTTATGCTGTAGAACGTTAACATATGTTATGCTGTTGAACAGTAACATCTGTGATGCTGTAGAACGTTAACATCTGTGATTCTGTAGAACGTTAACTAAGTTTATGCTGTAGAACGTTAACATATGTTATGCTGTTGAACAGTAACATTTGTGATCCTGTAGAAAGTTAACATCCTGATAGTGCAGAACATTAACATCCTTGATGCTGTAGAACGTTAACATATGTGAGGGAGTAGAACGTTAACTTTTGTGATACTGTAGAACATAAACATGTTTATACTGTAGCACGTCAGCATCTGTAATACTGTAGAAAGGTAAAATTTGCGAACCTGTAGAAAGTTACCATTCTGACGGTGCAGAACGTTAACATCCATGAAGCTGTAGAACGGTAATATATGTGAAGATGTAGAACGTTTTGTGATGCTGTAGAACAATAACATTTTTTATGTTGTAGATCGTTATCAACTGGGATACTATAGAACACATGTATGATACCACAGAACGTTAACATCTCAGACATTGTGGGACGTTAACATCTCAGATAAATAGAAAACATAGCATAATTTATAGACAAGTAAGCAAAGACAGTCGGAGGAACATGAAAACAACCAAGACACCACAGGCAGTCGAGCAGGCCAGTAACATGAAGGTGAAAGACATTAAAGTCATTAGTGCGATTTTTTATATCTGATTTGCTTTATTTGAGCCAGAGCTGGGAGTGGTAGCATCATCTACAATGTATGCTAGGAATGATGTGCCCACGTAGATAGACAATTGGACAGTTCACATCATCTACAATGTATTTTGTTTATGACGTCCGCATGTAGATGAACTATTGGACAGTTCACATCATCTAAAGTGTATTTTGTTTATGATGTCTGCATGTAGATGAACTATTGGACAATTCACATTATCTACAATGTATTTTGTTTATGACGTCCGCATGTAGATGAACTATTGGACAATTCACATCATCTAAAGTGTATTTTGTTTATGATGTCTGCATGTAGATGAACTATTGGACAATTCACATCATCTACAATGTATTTTGTATATGATGTCCTCATGTAGATGAACTATTGGACAGTTCACATCATCTACAATGTATTTTGTTTATGATGACTGCATGTAGATGAACTATTGGACAATTTACATCATCTACAATGTATTTTGTATATGATGTCCTCATGTAGATGAACTATTGGACAGTTCACATCATCTACGATGTATTTTGTTTATGATGTCTGAATGTAGATGAACTATTGGACAGTTCACATTATCTACAATATATTTAGTTTTTGATGTCCCATGTAGGTGGACTATTGGACAGTTAACATTATCTACGATGTATTTTGTTTATGAAATACGCATGTAAATGGACAACTGAAAAGTTTATATCGTCTACTATATCGGGGGGACATGAGATGCTCATGTAGATGGACAGTTAAACAATTCACGTCATCACATGATAGACGGATGTTGATCGCCATCAAAGTATAATGTTGTACATAGTGTTGTTGTGTGTAGTTGTCCACACACAGTGCGGGTCAGTTAGGTCAGCCAGCAGACCGACTCAGAGTGTTCCAGTATCTCTGGGTGTTCTCAATATAAGGCACCACATAGGCCAGATGGATGCACACACGGATTTAGCAATTGTTGCTTTTTCTTTATGTGTGTTTGATATACAAAACTAAATCAATTGTCGCTTTCTCTTTATGTGTGTATATTTGATGTACAAACCTAATTCAGTTGACACGTTCTGTTTCTGCGTGTACGTTTGATATACAAACCTAAATTAATTGTTGCTTTCTCTTTTAGTATGTAAATTTGATATACAAACCTAAATCAATGGTCGCTTTCTCTTTGGAGAGTTGGAAAAGAAAGGGGGGGGGGGGGGTGTTAGTAGCTTCATTTATTTTAGGGGCGTGGGGTGGGGGCAGGGATTGGGGAGGCACTGGGATAATCTTCTGTGAGCGTTCGAGGTAATTTGCATGGAAGTTCTGAAACTGTTCCACACCTGCCTTGTAATGGCTTTCTCTCGTCCTACTTCTCTGCCCCCAGTAGTGTTAAAAGCGCTGGCGTGCTTAAATATACAACACGCGATGTCATCGGCATTGCGGAAGACCCTGCGAAAGTGACAAAAGGTCGCATTGCTCGAGGTCGATCAATAAGAAGTTAGCTAGGCTGAAGGTCAGCCAATCAGAAGTGATCTACTGAGTATATATGCGGTCAGTGGGAAGACCGATGTAACTATTACCAATAAATTTATCAGTCTGATATGACTACTTTGTGTGTTATTTTTACGACAGTCTCCCCAGACAAAGAAGGTGAAGTTTCATTGATAACTCTGTTGAACTGGTCTACCTTGCTGTATTTTACGGGTGTGCAGCTTTGTTGTTTGCTTTCTTTGATGTTTTGCATTTACGTTTTTATTCCGAGAAAGAGAATGCCTGAAACATAGGTTTCATAACTCTCTAGGTGGGGTTTTCTGTTAGACCCAGTTTGTCGACATTTTAGTGTATAAAGAGCTGGCATGCTAAAATATAAAACACGCAGTATCAGCGGCATTGGGGAACAAAAACCCTTAACCTTGTGCCAAGGATACGTGGCTAAAAGTCCTTCTATCATAATTGAGCTATTGTTAATAGTTTTTCTTGTTCTCATTCACATAATAAGCAATTCAACCGCCCAAAGACACATGTCGCTCGACCCCTATCAACAACGCTCCCTCTCACTCGCTGAGAGAAACTCTATCACGATCAACCACAAACTGTGTGTAGCTATCTCTGTTGATTGGGTGAGAATACTGGATACTTACTCCAGATGTGGTGATACAAACTACGAAGACTTGGAAGCATGTTGTGAATGTCGTAAACAGAGAAAAACAATCAAGCTGACCTAGAGATAGATGCATGTATTGCAATATCACTTACCAGAACATTTAGGGGAATGACAAATAAAATGTCTATGCCATAGAAACTGCACTGATGCTATAGACGCCTGATGTAGGAGATTGCCGGGCAACAAATGTATGCACTGAGAGACAGAGAAACCTTATGCATTAAAGTATGTAGCTATTAACAGCACACTAAACAAAAGTCCATAAACCTATATATATATAGGTGGAATCTCCACTGATATAGATGTATATAATTTAGTAGCTTTCGAAGACTAGTGGCTGGCAAAACGGTTAGAACGCTGTGCTCTCATGCAGGAAACCCAGGTGAGAGTCGTCGGTAAGGATTTTTTTTTCTTTTTCGTGTCAGGGGCAAAACAAAAGAAATTCTCACATACACAGTCGTAGCGAAAGCACTAGTCATGCGGCCTTAAATCCTTAGGCTCAAAACAACCCACCCCCTCCCCCCGCCTACACTGCAGAAGTGGTATATAAAGGCAGTAATTGGCAGTTTTTGGCAGTAAATATCGAAATAAAATAACATATGCAGCAAATGTGGATTTTCTGCTGAAGTTAGATTGAAAATTTATAAGACATAAAACAATGTGGATCCACCCAGTGGCCAGAGAAAAATTGTCGTTTGCAGTCACACGTAATTTCCCTGAACGTTAGATATGTTTTTAGAAGATTCTTTAATCCTACCAAAGTCATAAAAATAGACAGCATAATTATATAAATCCATACCCATCTACAAGCACGCTCTTTGATCCTTTCCACTGAAAAAAAATGGCTTTGAATTTAGTCATTTCTTCAGGCCTTGATGTTATATCAACCTGGCCGCGAACATTTTGGAAATTGTTATCCTGAACTTGGAATGAAAACTGTAGTAGATGAAGAAATTCACAGCAGCATTAACTGGGCCCGTAAAACGATTAAATTCCTCAAAAGTCCAGATAATGCTCATGAAAATGTAAGTAAGATCTACGGAGTTCATGGCTTTAGTTAAGATGTAATAGATTACTTCAAAGATGTTACAGATCAAGTATAAACTAGAAACTAGAGCTACCTGTTGTATGACTCTCATTTTTGTTGTTGTTGTTGCTCAGTTGTCCTCGGATTACATTGTGGTTTCTGCTTTGACTGATGCGACAAAAATGTAGAACGACATTCCGAAACTTGCGCCTTAATTGTGAGTTATCATCGTTCATTTCAAATGATTGTCAAAAGTTGGACGATGATATCATGCCATACATAATCAGAATCAGACATATGGCCACTAATATTTCACAAGCCATAACAACAGCTGTTTTATTGAAAATGTTAAGGAAACTACCAAACATTTCGAATCCCTTTATGACAGTCTCTGCTCTAAAGGTATCGTTAATAATGGCGTTAGTAAACACTTGCTTCGTTTTTATTAATTCATACTAATGTAAGAGAATACATTACATACACAAATAAATAACACTATCACAATTGTTTTTATGGTTGTAAAGATAATTTTTACGTCAAGTGGTAGCACAACACAACAAGCCCGAATATTGGCAATTAATGTCCGAAGAATATTTGAACATTCTAACACCATGTTCTTATAATATGTAGTCTAGTTCTCGTGTGCCTGCAACGTTGGGCCGTGACCTTCGATAGTACAGGACGATACCATAAAGTGATGACGTCGCTTCCTGAGGCGAACTCAAAATGGATGTTTCTGTTTGTGTTCGGTTTTATTTTTCTTGTCATAGTTTTTAATGTGGTTTCATTTTCACGTCTGATTCACTTAAAAGCGGTTATTTAAGGGAGTAGATTTAGTAAGTTTTTTTCTGCAATTCGCTTGGATTTATCGTCAGTGTGTTGGTTTTCGAGGAAGTATGCCTGCTAAATGTTCTTTACCTGAGTGTCGTTCAAAGTATGTCCATTCTTGTGGATATGTAAGTTGTTTCAGATTCCCTTCGAATTCTCTTTTAAGAGACAAATGGCTAAAACATATTCCACGGAAAAATTGGACTCCTGGAAAAGCCAGTGTAGTTTGTGTGAAACATTTTCGTACGTCAGATATTATTGTGTCTGATAAATATACAGATAAATCAGGAATCGAGCATATACTTCCAAGAAAGAATCTCGCATTAAAAAAGATGCTTATACAACTATCTTTCCAGATCTTATATTTTATTTATCAGTGAAAGTACCAGCCTCTCGCAAAACTCCAGAGGAAAGTGTATCACATATTAATCGTAATTATGATCAAAAGGTTAATGATTGGCTGTTCCAAGATATCATTACAGGTTTCCAAGATCTGGAGGCACAGATAGGAAACAAACTGAAAGGACAGTTTGAAAAAATCTGGAAATACACTTCTGTAGTTGGAGCTTTAGCATGTATTGTTTTGTATGTCATTACCATACAGACAGACTCTGCACCATCCATAGGTGTCAGCATAAAGGTGTACTTGGTATGACTATACAAGTCTTTGTTCAAAATAAAAAAGTTACAGACAAAGACCTTAAATTTTTTGTAGACAACAATAAACGTGAGATGTCCACAGCTTGAAAATCTTGTAATTCATTACAATGCCTGAGATTATAGTAAAATGCAAAGCCAAAATAGCTTCACAGATTTAGTGGAAGTAGCAGGAAGTATTTTGAAGAGTTCTGAAGAGCAAATGTGGACTTCCAATGGGACAGAAAGGAAGTAACTGACACACAAGTAAATTTTCTTGCAGAGCAGCTGCAATGGTTAACCTGTGTAAAAAACAGAAGGCGTTACAGTTGTAGCACATTATGTTTCGCTTTCATGCTGTTCATTAAATCTCAAGCATGCTACCGGTTTATAAGAAAATCACGTATGTTGTGCCTGACTCATCAAAGAACACTGCACAATTTAACTTCACAGTTGTAATTGTCTACTCATACTGGAAGCAGCTCACAGTATTTGAAATTGAAACAAGACAAACTGACAGAGCTAGAAAAGATTGTAATGGTTCAGATTGATGGAATATATGTTAAATCTGCAATTACCTACTCTGGGGGCAAAATATTTGGCAATGCAGACAATGCAAAAGAAGCAGCAACAACAGTGCAGGCTTTCCTCATATCTTCAGTTTTTGGTAGCTACCAGGAAATTATAGAACTTTCAGCTGTTAACAGAATGACATCTCAGGATCTACGTTTGAAATTACTTCACTGTATCCACTTTGTACAGGAGTGTAGTTTCACAGTAGTTGCTGCAATTGCTGATAATAGTGCCGTTAATCACATAGTTTACACTGATCTCCTGAAACAAAGCCAACTTTTATTGAGAACCCAGATTTTACTAATAAATAAATATTTTTAGTTCATGATTCTGTGCACTTGCTAAAACGCATGTGGAGGAACTGGATTAACCAGAAGGACTAGACCAGACATTTACTTTTCCTTTAATAACTGGACAAATGCTAAACGCCTGTGATACTGATAGAGCTGCAGAAGCTAACTTTCTCATTTAAAGAAACTGTATTATAGTGAGCAAAAGAATATTGCAAAACTGGCACCTAAACTTTCCCACAAAGCCATCTATTCCTCCAGCATGGACAGACAGAATGTTTCTCTTGCTTTGGCAATTTTTAATGAATACAATGTTGCTGCTCTGCGTCTAGTAGGCAGTAATGAAACAGCAGATTTTAATGAAGCCATCCTTAGATGGTGGCATATTGTTAATGTGAAAAGTAAATTAGTAGGTAAAAAGACACTGAACTCATTCTCAAATCCTGTATTGTCAAATGATGATGAACAAGCGCATTATTTTGAACAGTTTGCTGAATGGCTAAGAAAGTGGGACAAGCTGACTGGCTGTCAAGGAAAACTGACCAAGGAAACACACAGTGCTCTGCTGCATACAGTGACCGCAGTGCTATCTCTAACCAAATATCTATTTGCAACCACAGAAGCCAGTTTTATACTTCTTGGAAAGAGGCAGACTGACAACTTAGAAGCTCGGTTTGGTGAATATCGGCAGTTGTCAGGAGCAAACTACTTAGTATCTGTGCAGCAAGTTTTAGAAGCAGAAAAGAAACATAAAGTTTACTCACTGCTAAGTATGTCCTCATCAACTTATGGAGATTTTCCTATCCGTGACCTTTCAGAGTTTCTTAGCAGCAAAGAAGAGGTAAATGGAGATGACATAATGACTGATGCTGTTCAGCTGGACTTGAACAAGGTTTTTTTTTATATAAACCCAAACGACTGTGAATCATTGGTTTCAGAAGGTTCAGATGAGTCACTGGTATACATTGCTGGATTTGTTTCAAGTAAGCTGAACAAAAAAATTAGGTGTGCTGCCTGCAAGACTTTACTGCAGATGGACAAGCCATTATCATATGATGTTGACTCGAGTGAAATGTCCACAGACTACATACAGCTGCTTGACCGTGGAGGTTTGGAATACCCTTCAAAAGTTATAATATTATTCACCTTTGTAACATACGCAGCTATGCAGAAACTAATATCAGCTGAGTTGGAAACAAAATTTCTAGCCTGCAAACATAAAAAAAATTGCTTATGCATATTGTTTCATGCAGTTTACACAGATATTTCAAGGATGAAATATGTGGTGTCTGTGCTGAGGGTTGTTCTAAAATAAACATTGCTTCCAAAGCGCTGCCATCTCTGTCAGATGTTTTTATGAACAATTACATAAAAATGAAAACCGATGCATCCTTGCTGGAAAAATCATCTAAGGAAAGAAAACTGGCTAAATTCACCTAGTAATGGATTTCACGGATTATGTAACTACAATATGGACAGCTACAGGATAAGTAGTTTCTGTTGTGCTTTTTGCTTCTATGTCATTTTGTGAATATGTAAGTAGTTTCTGTTGTGCTTTATGTTTGTATGTCATATTGTGAATACCTATATCTAGGGCTATTCAACTAAGTCAATTTAAGTTTACTTAGAGGTCAATATTGTGAAATTAGGGATCGTTATGGGCCAGCAGTCCGAGTTCCAGCGTAGAAAGACCATTATTTCATTACAATCAGCAGTGATCCGCGGGCCACTCGCTAGGCCCCAGCAGGTCAGATTTGTTAGCGGGCTGACTGTTGAATAGCCAAGAGCTCAATGCTATAAGTTTTATGGGTTGGTACTCAGGGGACGGCCGGGAACACACACACAACAACAAAAACTGTCTGAGTGAAAAAATAACATAACGTTAGCCACCGGCGGTGACGTCACGTCCCTCTGATGACGTAAGTAGCTAGGCCTGTACTACCGACGGTCACAGTTGGACGCAGCAACTGGATAACCTGGACAATGTTGTTGATACAAACCATGAGACTGAAACAGATATCGCTGACGGACAACGCAGAGAAGCAGACGGTGACGCTTTCATGGAAACCAATCGTGACGTATCCTATAATATTCAGGCCGGTGGTGATCACTCCAAGAAAACCTACAGGAGCCAGGCTCCAACGCTGACAAGTAACACGTCGTAGAAGGCTATACTCCACAGCGAGTGTGCAGGCAGTTCAACTTCACAAGCAAGTCCTGTAGACTTCAGAGCGATTTCTGACATGTTCATCCTTACGTCTGTAGCTGCTTATGGACGACCAGTCATCGTCTTTTATTTTTTATTCCCTCCAGAGCATACGTTTGAATCTACGATCTACGGAGGCTGGGTTTACATGCCCAAACTTACACACACATCCACACACCACACACACACACACAGAGACTGGCACACCCACGCACGCACACATGCGCCACATACACACGCACACACACATACACACGCACACACACAAATACACACGCATGCTCACACAATTATAATAATAAACTAGGTATTTAAGTCGACCCAGCCTGAGACATGAGTTACCTGATATTTTCTGATCAATAAATGGGGACCTGGTGAGACGTACTAGTATAACAGCTAGACCTTTTAAAAAAGTAAGTAAGGGACCCTTTTCCACGCTTTTAGGCCTAATGGGCATATAGGGCTAGACCTATATTTTATAGACCAATCGGCACAAGAAGGGTGATGTGGTCAGCATAACGCCGGCCCCCTTTACTTTCCGGGACTGTCCCTGGTACCCACTCAAGGCTGAGTCGACCTGGGAGCCAAGTTCATTTTTGAAAAAAGTCAGGCTCAGCCAGGGAGCGAACCCACTACCTTCCGATCCGTGGCGAGCGTCTAGCCGCTCTGCCACAGCAACTCCTGGGTAGACCTTGAGCACGGGCTTGAAGGTCGCATCCATCAGATTTACAACAGTGACCTTGACTTCCCGGTGTACCCTGTGCAAAAAGGTTACAGTTGGGGAAGTAAAGGTGGTCGGCTTGAGGCTGAGCACACCAGTCACCGTGTGCCGATTGGTCTTTACGATTGTAAGTCCAGCGTCATTTTTTTTTTTTTTTACGTATCCAGAAACCATGAGTTGTAAACCCTTTGGCTCGGTACTATGGATATCGCAACCCTTCGGCATTGATTCCATTATAGGTACCGTTAATCTGGGAGAAATGTGGCTTTTCTGCCTACCCCCGGGAGTGAACCCGGACCACAAGGAGTTCGTCACCCGGCCGCCGCGAAAGTCAGGTTTAACCAACTTCGCTAGAGAGCCGGGCAAGTCCAGCGTCATATGCAGGACGGCCAATGTGTTACATCATTATCATGAAGCACTCCGCCTTCAATCTTTCAGGGCGACATTTTAAAACCTTCCTGAAGAAAAAGTATTGGCTGTATCTGTAAATATAATATATCAAATTAAAGATAAGTTAGTGCAAAATAAATCTAAACTTACAGTATAACAACAAAATATTACTAAACTTACACAACATTCAAGTATGTTAGAAACATATGAATATTATTGACATAAAAAAAATATATTTGTGCTTACCTTTTTATTGTACTTGTTCAACAACATTGCTATCCAATTCTAAAAAATGAACATACCTTCTCTGTTTAATTGTGTATTAGCTAGTCTTTGTTTGAAATAATTAATTTAAATACTTTGGATGTTATGATGATTTTCGTATGACATGTCAAGTTACACAACAACCGAAAATCGGAAAAATAGCTGATCGAAACATTGATCTGATTGAAATATGTTGTGAAATTTTCATATCCTAAACTAAATAAATTATCGCTAGTAGAGTGTCACTGAGATATCGATAATAATATCAAGACTGTTGTCACTATCTGGCAGAGATTTATCAACGATACAGCAGTATAAACAGTTCTAGACAGTTTCCCTTATCATTTAGTAAAGAAAAATCCTGTAAAAATTGTATCTCATCTAAATAATTTTTTTTTCTAAATCAGAAAATAATGCGCCGACTACGAGGAACGTCGCAAACGAAAGGACTTCCTGTTGTTAATCCAAATTGTTCAAAAATTTGTTCATAAATGTTTGTTTTCCCTACAAACGGAACAATACTAGAGTGTCACCTTCCTGATCAAGTATACTGGCGATACGTCTTCAAGGGATACTTAATAGCCAGTATAACTGGCTAAACGTCCGTAAACAAATAAGCGCTGTGGCGAGGAAAATTGTGAAATACAGTGCACGCTGGCTGCCACTGGCCATTGTCATGCGTAGAGTGTCTTTAATGTTGTCGATCCATGTTTTAGCTGCCGTCCTGTTGCCCTTGCAGCTGATCTTATGAGATGTAGTGCTAGTTTCTGTAGAGGATTTGTTTGGCACGCATGTTACTGACCCAATCACAATCGAAATTTAGAATCATGGTATGGATATGTTGTATGAACATAGTAGTTGACGATTTTTGGTGAATGTTGAATTAGGAATCTACATCACAGCATTCGGGACACCCACATAAGCGCCCCCTTCCATCTTTAGCAGCAACCAAAGAGTTCCAATTCCGATGGCACCAGTAACTGTATGATTGTATATTCCACTTGCCTTTCTTCTGTTAAGCACCAGCCAGATCCCCTTGTAACTCCGCACCTTGTAATTATTCCCAGGTTGTAATGATATATATGTGCCTCCCCACCTTGTAATTCTTCCCAGGTTGTAATGATATATCTGTGCCTTCCCACCTTGTAATTCTTCCCAGGTTGTAATGATATATCTGTGCCTCCCCACCTTGTAATTCTTCCCAGGTTGTAATGATATATATGTGCCTCCCCACCTTGTAATTCTTCCCAGGTTGTAATGATATATCTGTGCCTCCCCACCTTGTAATTCTTCCCAGGTTGTAATGATATATCTGTGCCTCCCCACCTTGTAATTCTTCCCAGGTTGTAATGATATATCTGTGCCTCCCCACCTTGTAATTCTTCCCAGGTTGTAATGATATATCTGTGCCTCCCCACCTTGTAATTCTTCCCAGGTTGTAATGGTATATATGTG